>LOEQ01009018.1:49216-59259 GCA_001685075.1 Bramus lutescens | reverse complement strand
ACCACAAGGTGGCTCACAACCATCTGTAATGAGGTCTGGTGCCCTCTTCTGGCCCTCAGACATGCAAGCAGACAGAATATTGTATACATAATAAATAAATGAATATTTAAAAAAAATCTCTTACATCCTACAATCCTTTAGACAAAACTTTACCTCCAAGATTTGGCACACCATTCACGTATAGTCTGAACTGGAGGTTCTCTTCCCCTGATTTCTTCTTTAATGTATTGGCTTCAATTTTGTGCGTGTGTTAAAAATGTCCACTGTTTATATTAAGTTCTATTTCGAATAGTAGGGGAATTAGGGTAGGAATATCAATTCTACAGTTTTTATTTTTGAAGTATAAGTCATCTAAACATATAAGTTCCAGGTTTTTGTCTTGTGATAAACAACAACCAAAACAAACAAACAAACAAAAAAAAACAGAAACAAAACTACCATCTCCAATCTCCAAAGTACTTTTCTAAGCTTCTAGAAAATTTTATTTTAATTCCTCACTTTTGTTCCTAAGTCAAGGACAACATTCCAACCATTCTACTCCCAAAGCCCATATGTCACAGGCATCATCAGTTCTTCTTAATGTAATTGTATTTAGACAACAGTGAAAATGAGCATTTAATCAATCAGGTTTGCCCTGTGTTTTGAACAGCAAACAAATTTATCTTGTGAAACTAGCAAGGATAAACCATTGCCAATACCTGTATGTCAATAAGTCAATAGCCACAGTCTCATGATCTGTGCCATCTCTACTTTTAAATCTGTCTTCACTCCTGCAGTATTTCTTTTGGATCACTATAACACACTTCTAAATATTCTTCCTGACTAGTCACCGTGTTTATTGGCCTATGACACTCATTTACCTGTATGTCTTTAGTCCTATCCCAACGTAGGCCCTTGTCTACAAATGAAGCAGCCCAGTACTGTGCAGATCACTTAGTCTGGATGGTAGAGCCAAAGTTTCTATGGTCTAGCTTCAACCTTTGTCTCCTCGGCTTTCTCTGCTTCTCAGTGAGGACAGGCATGGTTTTACTTAGCCTGACACATGACACTGGTGGTACTCAGGCAAATTTTCTTGCATTCCCTACCCTACTGATGGCTGTTGATTGGGCAAGACTCCAGAAACCTCTCTGTCCCCTGATATGAGTATGTTATTGGTTTGTTTTCCCTTTCCTCCATCCCCTCTTTTCTCCTCCCACCCCACTGTTAAAGACTTACTCCATCTTTTCCAGAGATCTCTGTCTTTGAAAACTGCCTGTGCTTTCTTCCCTAGATCCGGAATCCCCTTTGGAACACTCACAGTGGATTATGCATGGTGTCATATGATACCTATTGCTGGCTTCTCATAATTATCCTACTTGGTTCCCAGTTCCTCTGGGACCTTAATCATCTTCGTTTCACCCACAGTGTCTAATATAATATTATTCATAAGGCAATAACCAAATCTTGTTCCTTTTAGAGAGCTAATTGTATAAGAGGCTTATTATGTAACAGATAACCTAGAAAAATCAATCAAAAGGAATTCTATCTTACCCACTTCGTGTCTTTCACATTTTTAAGATCTCTCAAATTACAATGCTCCTGGTTTAATAATACCATAAGTTAAGCTCCTCATCAGGACATTAAATATAAATAAATTAGTTTAGATGAATCCAAATGATAAATTGTTTTCCATATAAAAATTATTAAATTCAAATTAAGAAAATATCTTTACCCAATTAATTCTCTACACTCTAAGTAGAGATTTCAGTATTGTTTCTTGCTTGAAATTGTGTGTTCTTCCTAGCTGCTTTTATAGTCAGGATCTAATACCTCTTCTTGTCCCTTTTTATTTTTGTCCTCTCTTGGGTTACAATCTTGACCTCACTGATTAGTGGGGGTCTTCTATACACCTCCTGGGTCCTCCTGGAACAATGTATGGGGGTTTTGTTCTTAATTTCATGACATGTGAACTCTCTAGCTGCTTTTCCTCACATTTAACAATCCACAGATTACCAGAACTTACTCTTAACAGGAGTTCATTTCCAAACATTGTATCTAGAGGGCAGGCCATCCCAGAGAGTAATTCCCACCTCTTTTCTATCATGTTGGCCCGTCTTCCTCTCAAGATCAGACACAGAAAGGCAGCTGTGTTTATAGTCCTAAGTGGAACTGGATTCAAATACTGACTTTCTGTATGCTGCCTGTGTGCCTTTGGACAGAGTGTATCAATTCTCAGAGATTTGAAGATGTGGATAAGAATACTTAAAACAATGCATGCAAAACATTTAATCACACACCTGATAATCACTTGATCTGTATGCAAAATTGATTCTGTGGCAAGGAGAAAAGACTATTCTAGATTAAAAACTATAAAATACAAGATTGAAGTGAGAATGTAAATAAGGACCAGAAGGATCAGGATAACCTAACAAAAGAACCATGTTGATATAAGAAAATACAGCAGAGATGGGCAATCAGGAATGTCGCAGTAAGAAATAAGTAAAGGAGCTCTCTTGCAAGTTCCAAAGGATGATAGCATATGTAAGAAAAGCATGCTATATCAAATGCTGTGTTATTTGAAAATTAAATGGGTTTACTATATATAAGTGTGTGTGTGTGTGTGTGTGTGTGTGTGTGTGTGTGTGTCCCACAGCACATAGGTGGAAGTCAGAGAAAAATGTGTGGCAGTTGGCTCTCACCTTCTACCATGTTTGTCCTGACCCAGAGGGTCAGACTTGTTGAGTGCCTCTACACATTGAACTATCTTGTCTGCCCAAGAGGTTACATTCTGTGAGTAGCTTGTAGAAGAGATTGAAAATGGGGAAGACTGGGCTGGAGGACGTGAGGAAGTTCAGAAGCCTGCTTTCCTTGTTCAGCAATTTGGATGTAGATCTACTGTAGTAGCCTGAGTTCCTAGAATGGCAATAGAAGCTAGCTTGACAAGCAGTTCTCTTTAATATATTCCAACTCCATTCACTAATGCACCAATGTTCACAGCCCCAGGTCCACTGTAACTGCAATGGCAGCAATGCTGTCCTTATTTTTCCATCATAAAAGAGCTTTGCCTTAGAGAAAATCTCTACCCTTATATCTAATACAGCCTGAATTAGAATGGCTTTCAAAGAATTTGTTGCTAGATTATTTACATCTCTTCAGACACCTAAAGTATCTAGGTAAATATTTAATTAATCATTGGGTTTTGTGATTGATTTTTGAACACAGATGAGTATAAATGGATTTGTCCCAAAGCCTCCCTCCTGGCATGGGTGGAAAGATGGAGGTTGTTCCATTACTACTTCTGGGAATTAAAATTGCAAAGTAAAAGACTGGCTTCCCATTCCTTTTCTACCCTTAAATGCAATGCCAACAATCCCACTCTTTTTTATTCAGCAAGTTTACAGTTTTGGTTTTTAAAGAAGAAAAGTATCTTGATAATTTTAAGGGTCTTACAAAGAATGCTATGCCGGACTTCCATTGATAAAAAGGAGAAAGAGAAAAGGAAATAGATTTGGAATGTCAGTTTGCCCTTAAGTGATGTATTAGCTACAAGAAATCTCATTACAATTTGATGCCTGAATACCTTGAAGGAAAAATCTTATATTGTGAAGGTAGCATATGTGTCATGTGAGGTAAGTACTTACTTTTATTGAATAGGTAAGTATATAATAGCTAAAAGCCCCATAAATCAGCTAAATGTTCTCTCAATTTATAGAGAATATTTGATCTGAGAACATTACTGTCTGGTGAGCGACGGGAAGGAAAAGGAGACACGAAATGCAATAGAGATGGATATGGTGACTAATTCCTCTGGATTCAAAGGATCCGATTTCAAGTCACAAATGGACAACCTGCCTTGCTTTTGTGCTGCCTATGGACTGCCCAGGCACTTTTAGAAATTGAAGAGTTGCATATTAGATGTGGTGAATGGTGAGTTACATGCAAATAACCAAATCACTCCAGAGGGACGTCCAAAAATAATGGGAACAGATAGGGGCAACGTGGGATATATTTGAGGAAGTCATTTTTCATTGGACTTTTTATTTAAGCAAATTGAATGGTGATGAAAGAAAAAAGCAAGTGTATTTGGTCAATATCTGTCAGAAAGCCGGGCTCATCAGCAGGGCAGGGACGCACTCTGTCTGGCAGCTAGGCATAAAGGATGGATTTAAATTGCCCAGAGGGTGACCTGGCATTTGCCTAGAGACCAAAAGCATGTCTGGGATTATTTTCTCCTTCTCTGTAGCAGGAGAAAGGTGGCAGCTACTTGACAACCTTAGACATTCCTCATTGCCTTCCTCAGCAACATTTTACTCTCCAAGAGACATACGTTCTTATAGATGGAAAATCTCACTCTTTGTCTTTGTTTTCTTTTATGATTAGCATCTTACTGCCCCCTCTTTTTTATCCCCTGTGGCCAAATATTTGACTGAGAAATTTGGATCTACTGACTTCCCTTTTTCTCATTATCCCCCTAAGTCATCTGCATTCTGGCTTTCATCGCCATGGCTGACGCTACTTCCTGGACACAAGAGGTCTCTTTTCAAGAGTTAGGAGTGTGTTGCATTGTGGAAAAGACTTTTGAAACTGACATGAGACCCTCATCTCATAAGCATTGTTATTTGCTCACTAGCAGATGGTTTCAATTAGCTGTGCTCCCTTTTGTCCCCATGTGGGACTTATCTCAGGGACCGTCTCCTAGGTAGTTTGCAAGGTTAACTGACAAACTCATTGACGGGCTTACATCCCAGTGGTATTCTTTCTACAGAGAACAAAACCAGTGACGCAGAGAGGGAGAGAGAAGAATGAGGGGGAAAGAATAAAAAGACTCAAATGATCATGGAGGCTCACAAATCCAAAGATCTGAATTCCAAGGAAGACTCCCCCAAAAAGTCAATGAAGCGGTTGCAGTCTGAAGACAGGCAGGTGTGAGGCATAGAACACTTAACCTTTCAGTTCCCATCACCAAGGTAAAAATACCATGCCCATGTTCTCTATCAGGTAGTTCCTCTCTTATTTGGGAAAGGTCAGTCCTTTATTCTCTTTAGAGTCAGTGAAGCTGGTCCACAAAGGAGGAGCTATCTGTTTTACTTAAATGTGATTCAAATGCCAGTCTCATCAAGAAGCACCCTCAGAGACACACCTAGAATAATCTTCATTACTGATCTGAGCAATCAATACAAGGCGACTTAATGCCCCATAGGAGCCTCAATGTTAGTAAATTTTTAATAAATATCATTTTCTTCAGAGAATTCTTAAACTGGTGATCCATTAGCAAATGTCAGCGTCCAATGATATTTTCTTACTGAGTAATAGCTTGGTTGCTATTTATTTTTGAATTTTGAGCCTGTAAGTGGGCATACACTCACCTGTGTAGTTCGGACAAAATCATACCTGTTCTTACACACAGGAATGTCAGAATATTCTCAAGCCACATGCTTCTCTTGGGGTTTCAATTTACAACACCAGCTAACCAAATCTACATATCGTTGTTTCTTCTTCTTCTCACTCATCCTTATAGATGATTCCAAAAAAAAACTTGACAGTACCCAAACCCTCCTAGGTCTTCAAAATCTCTAAGCACTGCCTTCCTTCTCTTACTCCTGTTTCTTGAGTTCCCTGAACTAGCTAATTTATTTCCTTGTCATCATAATATCTGGCAAAGTCTTGAGGGGAGTACAGATGGATGTCTGCATAGCTGTGCAGACATGGATGGATGGATGAATGGGTAAATAACTGCAGAGTAGAAGCAAGAATAGGAAAAGTGAGAACGATTGGTCTTTAACAGAGAAGAGGATGGAAGATAAAAGGGAGGAGGGACTTCCAAACAGAAGCAACTCAACATACAAGCTTTGAAAATGAACATCTGAATAGGCTGATCCTCATCTTTACCATGGTCTTAATCACAGAAAGAACATAATGCCATGAGAATTCAATAGGTTAATGTTCATTGACTTTGTTTTCAGTGCTAGGAACAGAATAAGCAATCAGAAAGTGTTCTATTACAATTACTATACTTGGAGGAAACAGTTCCTAAAAAAAATCTACTTACAATAAAATATGCCAAGCTTCTCTTTGTTAATATTGAGCATGCATGGTTTTATTATTTATTACTCTAAGGAATATTTGGAAAGTGCAGCAGCATTTTAGGAAACAAGAGGATACTTTAAAACTCCATGTTCTCACCTGTTGATAACTTGCATTCAATAATTTAAAGTATGTATTATTTAAAAATGCTGCTCATGTAGAAAGCCATACTATGATAAATTCAGGTATTAGCTGCTTGTGAACTTTTGAACCTGTTGTGGGATTGAATCCACAACCAATACAGAAATGTTTCTTGTCATTTTATAATTCATGAAGTTAAATATCTTCTGCGTGCTACGGTTATTGAGGGAAAGGTATCGAACTGGTAGGGTTGAACTCCAAATGGATCCTTTAGGTACCTACAAAATGTTGATTTGTGAAAGCAGTGTTGTATATCTTCTTTGGGTTATCACCTAGTAAGATTTATATTGTGGCAAAAGTTTCAATGTATCCTGGCTTTGCCCTCTGATTATGAGGCCTCAGTTGTTTGCTGGGGGCATTTTTCTTCCTCTTATTTCTTTTTCTCCCAGCTACCTCTTTTTCCTTTAATTAAGGTAACACATTCAAATCAAAATCTTCAAAACTTACCCTTTCTTATTAGTTATTTTCTTTTGGCTAAACATTTCACAACCCTTCAGACTGGACCAGAAATGAAAGTCCCCTTTATCAAATAATAATCAAACTCTTTACATACAGAATAAAGAAAGAATATTAAGAGCTGCAAGGGGAAAATGCCAAGTAACAATAAAGGTAGACATATTAGAATTACACCCGACTTCTCAATGGAGAATCTAAAAGCTAGAAAGGCCCGGACAGATGAAAAATGGAGACCTTGATGAATGGCACCAAAATATAGCTGGTTTTTATTCTTATTGTTGTTGTTTTACTCTTTGCTCTTTGGGGGCCCACCACCCAGCTCACAAATAAACACAAGGAGACATATTCTTACTTATGAATGCCTGGTGAGCAGTCATAAATATGCCATAAGTGAACTCCATCACTTACTGGATGAAGGCTCTCTGTTGGCAATCAGGGTAGTCACCAGTTTGATTACAGGAGAAGGCCAGTTCAGGCAACTTCTCCACTAATGCTAGGAATCTTAGCTGAGGTCATCCTTGTGGGTTCCTGGGAGTTTACCTGGCCACAAGTTTCTCCATAACCCCAAAATGGTCCCCTCTATGAAGATCTCTCTTCAATACGTCCCCCTCCATCCAGCCCCAAGTGGATCAACCGGATCATTGATTTTATCAACCCCATCACCTCTCCTCCACCTACCCCTCCCCAAGTTTACTTAAGAGATATCATCTATTTTCCCTTCCCAGGAAATCTATGCATCACTCTCAGGGGCCCTCTTTGTTAACTACCTTCTCTGGAGCTGTGGGTTGTAGCTTGGTTATTCTTTGCTTTAAATCTAATATCCACTTATGAGTGAGTTTGTCATTTTGGATCTGGGTTACCTCACTCAGGATGATTTTTTTTACAGTTTGATCAGTTTGCCTACAAATTTCATAATGCTATTTTTTAATTTTATTTATTTTTTATTTTTTTACCAATGAGTAATACTCCACTGTAAATGTACCGCATTTTCTTTATCCATTCTTCAGGTGAGGGACATCTAAGTTGTTTCCAGGTTCTGGCTCTTAGAAATAACTAGCCAGCTTTTCTTAAATTATCCCATTTATCTTTTATCTCTGGGTTTAATTACACCCATGAAAACAGAGGAAAAAGAATAATCTTCCACCAGCACAGGAAAAACAGGGGAACAAATATAACAAATACCACTACCACCACTACCATCAGAAACAACTAAATAACAGTTGCTAAATAACAACTAAAGAACATGGGCTAACAGAATGGATGAAAAACAGGATCCTTCCTTCTGCTGCATACAAGAAACATACCTTAATATCAAAGGTAGACATTTCCTCAAAGTAAAGGGTTGGGAAAAGATTTTTCTAAGCAAATGAACCCAAGAAACAAGCTGGTATAGCTACTATAATATCTAGGAAAATAGTCTTCCAACCAAAATTAATCAAAAGAAATAGGAAAGATACTTCATACTCATCAAAGGAAAAATCCACCAAGATGATGTTTCAATTCTTAACGTCTATGCCCCAAATGCAAGGGCACCCACATTTGTAAAGGAAATGTTACAAAAGCTTAAACCACACATCGACCCCCATACACTTATAGCAGGAGGCTTCAATATCCAACTCTCACCAATGGACAGGTCATCCAGACAGAAATTAAACAGAGAAATGCTGGAGCTCATAAACATCATGAAACAAATGGACAGAACACTTATTTATAGAACATCTCACTCAAACACAGAAGAATATGCCTTCCTCTCAACGCCTCACAGAACTTTTTCCAAAATTGACCATATTCTCCGTCATGAAGTAAGTCTTAACAGATGAAAGAAAATTGTAACAACCTTTTCTGATTAAACCATCATGGAGTAAAGCTAGATTTCAACAACAGAAAAAAAAAAGCTTACAAACTCATGGAAATTGAGCAACTCTCTATTGAATGGCTATGGAGTAAAGACAGAAATAAAGAAATGAATTAAAGACTTCCTATAAGTCAATTAAAAAGGAATACATAACAAACCCAAACTAATGGAACTCAATAAAAGTGGGGCTAAGAGGACAGTTCACAGTACTAAGTACCTACATAAAGAAATTGGAGAGATCTCATACTAGCAATTTAAAAACACACCTGAAAGCTCTAGAAAAAAATGAAGCAACCACACTTAAGAGAAGTAGATAGCAGAAAATAATCAAACTGAGGGCTGAAAACAATAAAATAAAATAAAAGCTAATAATACAAAGAATGAATGAAAAAAAGAGTTGTTTTTTTTGAGAAAATCAGCAAGATAGACAAACCTTATTAAAACTAACTAAAAGGCAGAGAGAGAATATCCAATATCCAAATTAGAAAAATCAAAAAGGAAAGGGGGAATGTAGCAACAGACATCAAGGAACTTTAAAGAATTACTATGTAATACTTTATAAACCCTTACTCCACAAAATTAGAAAATGTAAATGAAATGAACAATTTTCTTGATAGATATCACTTTATCAAAATCATAATAATTTAAATAGACCTAAGGAAGAAGAAAGTAGTCATTAAAAGTCTCCCAACCAAATAAATAAACAAATGACCTGGACCAGACAGTTTTACCTCAAAATTCAGACTTTGGAAGAAGATCTACTACCAATAATCCTCAAGTTATTCTACAAAATCGAAATGGAAGGAACATTGTCAAATTCATTTTATGAGGCCACAGTCACCTTGATACCAAACCACATATAGATTTTACAAGGAAAAAATTGTAGACTAATTTCCCTAATGAAATAAAATGATATAAAAATGTTTCAGGAGCTCCTTCAGCCAATAGCTGCTAAGATACCAGCCCATTGGGGCGTGGTCTCTCTCTTTAAAAAAGCAGCAACTGCCCTCCACTCGCCTCTTCACTACAAATGGTGCCCATAGTGGCGCTCCAACGTGGTAACGAACTCCACACAAAACCTGAGAGAGCTTAATTTTAAACACACACACAAAAAAACAGAGTTTAACACAGCGTTTTGCTGTTTGCTAAGGCATGCTGTAGAGAGATTTCCTGATTCATTAAAAGCAACAACAACAACAAAAAAAAAACGCACCATTTTAAAACGCGGCGTGCATTTCTGGGCCTGGATGTTTGTGTGCCCACTCTGGGTCGGTAATAAAGTAGCTGAAACCATGCCCGTGGCTCAGCTCTTTCCCTACCTGGGCAGGCAGTGGGATCAGGTCTACTAAAAAGTGGCAGTTTTGAAATACCAGTTTCTGGGTGGTGCTGCCATTGCGATCTCTGTCTGGCTCCTGCAGGAGACAGAGCTTTTAAATGGACCATTTGGAGTAAAGTGCTACGATTTGTTTGATGTCAACAAGACTTGCTGTGTGCCTAAAAGGGGGTCATTGCGTGCTGCGGCTCAGAG
>LOEQ01009018.1:26569-40318 GCA_001685075.1 Bramus lutescens | reverse complement strand
AGAGAGAGAGAGAGAGAGAGAGAGAGAGGAATGCAAGATTCTCCCCTCACCAATCTACTGCATCCAGCTAGGCCCTACCTCCCAGTTTCCAAAAACTTCCAAAATCATCATTTAAATGTATTCAATATGTGAGTCTGTAGGAGTCACTTCATGTTGAAAGAATATCACAAAACTATGAGGACTGACTTGCTCCAAAGCATTTACTTTAAAAGATGGCAGAGCAAATTTGGTGGAGATCTAACTGATCCTAAGGACTGACTTTCCCCATGCCTCCTTCCTGTCTCATATCTAGAAACGTCAAGCTCAAATTCCTAAATTAACTAAGGATAGGAAAGGACATTTTATTTTTTGCTAATTTCTTAATGTTATATACACTATATTCACTTTCAGAATCTTTTAAAAATCAAAAATTTTTCTCTCCTACCTTTTATCCTGACCATCCCTTCACTCCTCCCAGTATCCAGACACACACCTCCTAAAATGAGGGCATCTACTCAATTCATATAAATAATGATAAGAAAGCCATATCTGAAGCTCAAATTTCAACCATTATGAGAGAAGCGGATAACTAAAGTGTTAAGGTTTTAAAGGACCCTCTATTCTCCTGTATTTTAAGGCAGTGCTGACCAAGTCATGGGCAGGGGACACAGAAGAGAGGATCAAACTCATTCTCTTTATTGTATTGCATACACCTTGTGACTACCACTGCACTTCTAATGGCATGGCTGTTGAGCAGATGAATCAGTTCCAGGGAGGGACACCATGAAAATGTCACAGTCCCAGCTCAGTACAAATGCTCAGCAAGTCTCAGTTACCCTGTCCCTGGGTATATGGGAACAGCACATCTCAGTGCTCACTTGCCAGTCTGTGTCAATGCCAGGAAACCCAAATCCACATCCCAGAAGATGTTTGGAAGCATTGCAAACAAACGTCAGAGCAGGCATTATACCTCCCCTCGTCTTGCTAATGTACATTTGTGGGTCAAGAGGGTGATGCTGGAAAAGATTAATCCTTTGCTAAGTATTATCCATCAGGATGCTTTTAAACGTTGGCATATAAGCAGCTAATAGATTATATACCATAAACACAGCTGTTGGAAGGAAAACTGCATTCCACAAGTCGTACAATTAAATTCTCTAATCTCTACAAGGACTAAAATAAGGAGGGGGAGGGGAAAAGACAAAGATAGATACTGCTTTCTCGGAAAAGACTGTCTCTTTGATGATACCCTTTGTAAATTCTTGTTGTAAATAAGAACATTATCACTATGCTCTCAGTATAGGCGCCCTAGGAAGACCTGCACTATATAAAAGAATCAGAGCAAGGAGAAGATGGATTAGAAAAAAAAACTTTTGCATTTTATCTTTTTAATTGTTTCTTTTATCTTTGAAATTTTAAAATAATCACATCGTTTCCCCTTTTATTTTCCTCCCTCCAAACCCTTTCATATACCCTCCTCGCTCTCTTTCAAATTTATGGCCTCTGTTTTTATTAATTTTGTTCCATACATATACTTATGTATATATTTATACATATATTCCTAAATAGACAAATACAACCTGCTTAGTCTATAAATTGTTTGTATGTAATTCCTGAGTCTTAGAGAGGACCTCCATCCACTACTTTATACTCACAAGCCTATGATTCCTAACTACATTGTAAATATTTGTCTTTAAATCCACAGATAGGTATAGTCCTCACAACTCATTGAAAAAACTTCACTTTGCAACAGATGGAGACCTTTACAGAAAACTGTAATCGGTCAAAATGCAGAGTTCTGGAGCCCAGTCCCAGAGACTACATCTACAGTGTAGTTTGTGTACTCAAAGGCTCAGGGATCATTTAAGAAGAGGACATTGAAAGATTGCAGGAGCCAGAGAATCAAGGAGTTCGCCATGAGAGTTTGTCTCCTAGGAATGTCAAATGCTAACACTCATAATGTCTCCTCAGCATGACTTCCTAAACATGAGCTGAACAAAGACAACAATAGGCAAATTAACATTGATGGGAGGAACGCCCACAGAACAACACCCAATCTCTCTGTACTATTTTATTTTATTGTTATAAAATGAATTGCAAATAAATATTAATATTATTTATCTATTTCAGAGAAAAAGTCAGTTAACATTTTATCATGACTTCTAAAGATGATTTCATTCGTTGTTATAGAAATTGAAGGTTATTTAACCCATCTCAAAGAGATTATCAGTCCTGATTCATAATGAACACAGACACATTTTTAGTTATTGGGCCACTCCTATTATTGCAATAACTTATTCATTAACTCACTGAGTTATAGAAGTCACATATGTTCATAGAGACAAATAATATATGCCCAACCTACCACATGCTATCTACTTTTATATTTTATAACATTAGATCCCTCATGTATTAAAGTATCATTACCATGATATTATCAATGTTTCAAACATTTGCTAGTTTGAAAGTAAACACGTGAGAGCTGTTAGGATCCTACAGTTTTTAGTTTGTGTAATATTTCTTTACTCTGAGACTATGACACATCTTTTCAGTATTTCATCTGATACGTCCCTTAGCATTAAACACTGTAAATCTTTAGTAAAATTCATCATGAAGAGTGAGGCAAATATCCAGTTTACCTTTTTAATAAAAGTACATTTTATTTATTCTTCAGAAATCCCATACCAGTATTCAATGTATTTTGATCATATCTGCCTTCCTGCAGTACCACCCTCTGTCTCCCCCAGAATCCTACCACCTACTTCCTTCCAAACCTCATGTCCTATTTATTTTCCCAACTAATAATCTCTGAGTCCATTTAGCATTGCCTATGTACCCACAAGTAGAGGGACATCCAATGAAGCGCAAGTCACATCCCCCAAAATGATGCTTATTCACTAAGCAGGTATCAGCTCCCAGGAGCGACTCAGCTAAGGATGGAACCTCAGGAGCCCATCTCTATCTATGCTGGAATTTGATTCTTTTGGCCCTTCTGCAGTTCTCTTGTGGATAGTCACAGTTGCTGCAAACTCATATGTGATATGACCATCACACCATATATAGAAGAAATTATTTCACAAATATCCTCCTCCTTCTTATATTCTTTCTACACTCTCTTCTACAGGGTTACATTTTGAGGAGGCTTTCTGGCAATTTTCAGTGTTCTTTTGCTCTAGAAATATCACTTCGTTTATTTTTAACTCAGTCTCTATATCTCTCTAGCAAATGTCTACAACTGCAGGCTAGGAAATCCAAAATCATGGCTCTGGCAGGTTCAGAACTTACTGAAGTCTACTCTCCGCTTCCAAGATGGTGTGTTAGATACCACATTTCCCAAATACAAATTCCTTGTTCTCACATAGGAGAAAGCAGGGCAAAGGGGGGCAACGTTTCCCCTGCTAACACCCTCATAAGGATGGCTAATCCTGTTCATGAATGGGGACCCTGCCTACATGATTCAGCCACTCTTTAGAGACCACACCTTCTGATACTTTTGTATTTTGGGACATGAACCATGGAGAAAACAAAACTGTTCATATCATGTCACCAATGCCTGTCATCATTCTCACAGGATATCTTTTGAGTTCATGTCTATGCACCAATCCTTATCCACCAATAATGAAGCCAGTCTATTTGAGTTAGAGAGCTGCCTTACCTCAGAAACATCTTGTCCTAATTGAACAAACTGCAGCAGAACATAGGCTACGTATCAGTACCTCTTACCTCTCTGCCCAAAAGTACAGTTACCTTCCATTTATATGAATCATTTACTTCTATGTGACACTGGGGCTGTGCTCTCAGCTATAACCCAAAAAATAAGCCTGGTTCAACACTTGATTCTTACAATGTTCTCAACTCTTCCACAATCAGCACAAGTTTATTTTTAACTAAGCTTATATATTATTGAACTAAATGCCGAAGTGATTCCTCAAGGGAGAGAAGCATGCATGATCTTCAACAACTAATCATCTAGTAAATGAGAATCACATAGTCTGTTGTCTAGTCATCATGCCCACCAGGGATGACAATTTGAAATAGTTTTCCCAGGGCTACTCAAAGATTCTTCCTTGGTACTTTAGGTGGTAGATTTGAGAGGGTAAGGGCTAAAAATGTCTTGAATAGTGGATTTTCAACCCCAGATACATTTAAAATTACCAGAGAAACAAATTTAAACATTGCATTGTTCTGGCCTTACTTCAAACCAGTAAAATCACGATGGTTCAGAATATGAGCTTGGCTTTGAAATTCTCTGACCTTCCCCTCTGTTTCTACGATTTAATAGGAGTATTCTTGACAAGTTACATAACTTCTGTAAAATGCACTTCTGTTTTGTTTAAATCTTTAATGGGACTAGTAAAGTATATACTGTTGGGATGTTGGGATATTAAATAAATTACATAAAGCATAATGCCTGATGCATAATGAATATTTGATCATTGTGAAGAACATTTATTGAACATTTACTATGTATGTACAACTGTTCTAAGCACTTGCTATGAATAAAACAACCTTTATGTTGTAACTCAATTTCCAGTGAAGGATTGGTGCTCAGTATTATAAAGCAAATGTCCATTGTTAGAGCTTGGGTATGGTATTTGTGGCCAGCAGACTTAGTTCTATAGTTCAGAATGCTATAAATACCACAGATTGAGTGGATTAAACAGCAAATACTCAATTAGTGTTCAGAGGTTGAAAACATAAGATCATAATGCTCTCATGATCATTTTCGGGGTGGTCAGGGTTCTTTCTACTTTATGAATTATGTCCTCCAAAATTTGTGTGTTGAATACTTGATCTCCAGTATGGCATTGTTGGGAGGTGTAACATGTTGGTGCTTAGGTAGAGATTTCATTCTTAAAAGTGGACTCTTCTCGTTATAAGTGAGCTTTCTGGAGTGGTGTGTTGGCACTGGTCCTGTGACTACATGAGGTTTTCTCCTTTTGCATTTTTACTTCCTATTATGTGAAAATGATGCAAAACTGCCCACACTCCTTACCTGTCAGTGCCTTGATTTAGGGCCCTCAGTCTCCAGAAACACTACTTTTGCATTTATTTCTTTGTAAATTATCCAGGCATAGTGCTGTAGCTCAGTGGTAGAGTGATTGCTTCTCTTAAGGGCCTGAGTTTGATCCCCATCCCTACTTAGATTGTGAAGGCACATGCTCATAATTTTAGTACTTGAAATAGGGAGGCAGGAGGATCAGAAGTTCAGCTTTATCCTGGGTCACACAGCAAGTTCAAGAAGTAGCCTGGACTTGAAACTGCCCCAAGACAATAAAACACATAAAACCATCCAACATAAGCTACACCTAGGTAGATTATTAATAGTAGCACAAATGGAGTAAGAGACCTCTCTTCATGTTGATGATGTCACATAGTCTCTCATGTTTTTCAATTTTTACTAGCATCAACTCTGCAAAAGAACAGGTGACCTTATGTTGTTTTTATTCATGCACATGATGTTGTTAATACCCATCCCCTCTACCATTTGGTGTCCTTTTTGGAGGATATAGACAAGTATTGACCATGTCTCTTTCTCCCATCCTTAAAAACTAAGGGTGCTGACAGAAAAATGAGGTTCCACCTTCCCGGCCTCATCTAGTTCTAATTGTGTCCACAGGCCCTATCTCTAATCTTCATCACAGCGAGAATTAGTCTTCATTACAGAGCTTTTAATAAACACAAAAGTACTAAGTCCAGGTTATTATTAGTCACACATAATCCTTTCTGAGTGTCAGATGAACAGAGATGACATGGCTTTTGAGGTAAGTTGTAAGGGTTTGGATGACGTTTTAGAGAATGTCCCTTTCTTTCTAGATTTTTTCTGGAAACATCTTTCTAAATAAAAACACTGATAATAGAAAACAGTTACTTTTCTTCAAATCTTTTCATATAAAGACACTAAAGCTTAGAGAAAAAAATGGAATTCCTAAGGTTAAGTACCTAGAGTGTAGGCAAAGTTGGAAAATGAGTCCCTGTTTGACTGAACTTTTTGCTTTGGAAGTGGAAAGGACCATAAGCATCTTGCCAACGTGTTTCGAGTTTCCAGAACACATGCATGCTGATGATGGAGCAGCTGAACCCTCTGAGCAATTAGCAGCACCAGCGACAGTCACAAGATCACTCCAGCACGTGTGCTCCACTGGCAACAGCAGGTGTCTGGCAGTCTTGTCCCCACGACTGTCTTCTCTTGTAAGCACAAGCCAGAATCAGTCTGTGCATTTCTTCCTTTTAAAGGTGCATTCCTTTCTCTGGTATATAATTACACTTCCTGGATTTACGTCATCACAGATGAAATCATTTGCAGAAAAGTCCTGCGCCAATATTAATTTTAACAGGCTCACATCAATCCATTGCTTTCTACAAGTTCAAATGGAAACTCCACCATAGCTTCAGGCCTAATGCAAAGATATACAGCCTTCCTTTTGCCCCAGTTAACAAAAGTCCGGCTACCTTCTCAGTGATGTCACCTCTCTGGCACCTTAGTGAGTCTCTGAAACATGACTCATCAACACATTGTTGACTTAGTGAAATGTTGGTCAAGGTAGCCACTGTGGAGAGGTGCCAGGTAGACCAAGAGTTCTCTCTGGAATGAAGCATGGTCTACGTATTTCTATAAACATGCTTTCAACATCTACTGTAGTCTTCAAAACAGAACCACATGCCTCTGTCAGTACCCTCATAGAGTCCTAGATAAGACTCTCTCAAGAAATAACGCACACTGCAATTTGAATCAAAGGATGCGAACTTCCCCAGGAACGCCTAGCAGGAGGCACTAAGGACAGCTGGAAGGATGCTGACAGACCACAAGCAATGAGTCTGCAGGCTGGGCTCTCCCTCTGTTTGCCATGTTGCTTGTCTGCTAAAGGGTTCATCCTAAAGAGGCTGCTACAGAAGAATGAAATGGCCCATCCCCTCTCTTGCATGGCAAAGGCTACATATCACCTCCCTTCTCCAAGTACAGGAAAGGCATGAACCAAAACATGATCGAAAGGCAGAAGCTGTACAAAATACAGACCTCCTTAGCTCAGCCTTCTTTTACTTGCTCCTGGCTTCTCTAAATCTGTTCTCCAGGAAGAAGCTAACAGTAATCTCTATTACACTCATGTTTGCCTCTTTCAGAGGAAGGGTATAATGGGGCAACAGATGAATTTAATTTCACCATATATCAGATATCAGTGAAACAGTGGGCGGCATTTTTCAATATGTCAGAACTCCCACATGAACAACCTTTTTGGAAAGCATGTATGACCTATTTTTGCTTCCATCTGCCCTTACTGTTCACACATGGGAGAGAAGCATGACCAAACTTGGTCCTGAAACATTGTTTTGTTCATATATGGCCATTAGAATTAAAATAATAAAGAGCAGCTGCCTTGATGTCATTTAAACCCCTAGTTACCAATCCCAGGAGACAATACTTATCCTAAATTCTCATCTTTGTCTTTATCTGTCATGCGGTGAATGTATCTCATTTTTGTAGCACAAGGCCTAAGATTAAGATGCAGATGGTAGCAGGAATAGTAATGAAAAATGGAACAACCTTGCCATAATCATCTCTCTCTCTCTCTCTCTCTCTCTCTCTCTCTCCTGTGTATGTGTGTGTATGTGTGTGTGTGTGTGTCTGCATGAGGTACATCATTTCAGGCAGAAGGGAGACTGAGTTCCATCTCCGCACATACTTTTGCAATCATACTTTATCTCAAGAAAAAGTATTCTAGCTACATGGGTGTTAGGTTCTGCAAACCCTGATCAGCACATAGACAGGACAGGGAGGACAATACTGGCGAGACTGTAATGGCACCCCACACTAGCCCAGAACTGTCAGTGCTGTGTAGAAGATGGGCACCATAGGACTGGATACAAATATCCATCTGCATAGCATCGTGAGGCAGACAGTGAAGGTATACTGGCCATCCACAGCTATTTGTTGTATGAAGATTTGAAGGGAGAGAATACACGTAGACCACAGAGTCTTGGCCATTATAGATATTGTATTTACAATCCTGACTTCAGTAGCAAACGCTTGTCAAATCAAGTACATCCTATGCAGAAAAGCTCACAGCCATCACTTCTAAACCCACTGAAATGTGGTTGCCTTGTGTGTTGACCAGGTTTTTGTCAACTTGACACAAGCTCGTGTCTTCCCTATAAAAGGAAACTCACTTGAAAAAATGCCTCTATCAGGTTGACCTAGAGGGAAATCATTGGGGATATTTTGCTAATTAATGGTTGATGTGGAAGAGTACAGCCTACTGTAGACCCTGCCATACTAGACAGATGGTCCTGGGTCATATAAAGATTCAAGCTGAGCAAGCCATGGAGTGAAAGCCAGTAAGAAGCAGCTTCTTTATTAACCAATGGTAATAAACATATCCACAGCATATATCACCTCCCACATCAAAGTATTCCCTGTGACCTCTGCTTCAGTTCCTACCTCTAGGTTCTTGCCATAAGCTCCTGCCCTAATGTCAGTCAGTGACGGACTGTGATCTGTAAGCCTAAGCCTTTCCCCCTCAAGTTACTGTTGGTAGGAATAGGCTATCGCAGCAACAGAAATCTAAGTGGGATGCATTATTACCTTCCTTCATTCATCACTGCATATGCTTTTCCTCACCATCATCTCTTACACACACACACACTGCCCACAGCTTTCTTTCCTGTCATGGTCTTACTTAACCCTCCAAGAAAGATGGGGCAGGGTTTCTAGATTCTGATAGTTAATGAATACCTGAGGAGTATGTAAGTATGATGACCATGAAAGTTCTTTATTAGAAGGAAACAAGAGAAAGGAAAAGGAGAACAAAGTACAGTGGAAAGGAAAGGAAAGGAAAGGAAAGGAAAGGAAAGGAAAGGAAAGGAAAGGAAAGGAAAGGAGGGGGAAAAGACTAAGTAAATTTATGTGATAAGAGGCAAGCAGCATAGAGAAAGACGGGCATGCTCAAAACCTATTAATGACTAGAGCTGACAACTGGGCATCTGAGCATATGGGAAGCATTTCTTGTGTTCTTCCAGAAATGCTTGGGAGGGGGTAATGGTCCCATATCAATTTCCAGTGTGAATAGATAGTAGATTTCAGTCCCCACTCATTACAGACAATTCAGTTATACATCAACTTGAGTTTGGAAGATCTTTTCTCTCCTATTAGATGCCAAGAAGTTGGGACACATTCTTGAGATGTCCACAGGACCTGTGACAGGATCTTGTAAAAATATGTGTGGAATCAAAGACCAAATAAATAAAAGAATCAAAGATATCTGATGCATACAAACAGCCTATATACTGGAGAACGTATCATAATAAATTGGAAATTAACTATCCTTTTAGCAGTTTGGAATTTCCAATGCATTTTAAAAGATTGCTACTGGAAAGAAGGCACCCTTTAGAAGGTAGGAGTCTCTTGCTGTGAAGTCTACAGCAGCTCCTTTTGCCACAAAATGACATGGTACATAAACACAAATAACTATAGCTGGTAACTTAGCAACCACAAATATTTACAAATATGCAAGCCAGGCCCCGTCAAAATATCTGGGTAATTATTGGCAAATTGCATGCCATGTAAGTGTTTTGCAACCAAGCGAAATAAGCTGTGTTGTGGGTGGTTGCCACAAGCTCTCTTCCCTGCTGCCTGGAAGTGTCATCCAGCATCATAGGATTTGATGGGTTGGATGGATGATACTTAACATTTCTGGATGTGTATTTTAACACATGTGCTTCCACAGGGGTCTTCCACGTGGCCACACTGCTGAGTTCACTTTAAAAGCTGCAGCAATCACAAGTACTTGCTAGGGCATCTTTCTTAAAAAGACAGCCAATAATATTCTTAGAAGAAAGGGGGGTGAGTTAGACATGGCTTGTACTCAAAATACTTTTTCAAGGGGGAATAAATTCATTCTTTCCTAGATGATGTTTAAGAACACATCTTGTGTCACATGTCTCTAACATTGTTCAGAAATACTTTTAAAGATCCTATTAAATCCTATTTGAAAGTGGTGTGTGTGTGCGTGTGTGTGTGTATGTGTGTGTGTGTGGTGTGTGCGTTTAATGAAAGGGGAGGGGAAAGAGAAAAGGAGAAAAGAAAGAAGGGAAGGGGAAAGGATAGGAGGAGGGAAGGAAGGACAGTTGAAATATATATAATAAAAAAATTGGTGGGAAAATTGACCCTAATGGACTTGTCTGTTATGATGATTGTCATGAATTCATGGATGCATCTGGATGATGACAAGAAGTCCAGTCAAAATAACTGCATGTTGAGGTACTTAGTAGTTGACCTAGAAACAAACAAACAAAAAAATTAGTTTACCTGCCTCATGGGGGAGGAGGGAATACCTAAAAATGTAAGGCAACTAAATCTGAATTGAATTTCACACTCCTTATACCTTGTAAGCTAACTTAATCATAAGGAGATCTTTAAAATGTATTGTAATTCTCCTTCTGCAAATCTTATTTCTCCTCCATGATAGAGCTTGTCATGGAAGCTAATTTATTTTGCCGTTCACAGCATTTCACATTCTTCAGAGAGAAGAGACATTTTCTGCCAAGATTCACACCAAGGCAACTTGATAGTCTTGTCCAAGAAGGATGGAACGTGAAAATAGACGACAATGAAAATTGTGTGATGTCCCTGTCTCTCTGCAGTCAGTCAAGAGCAAAGAAATCTGTGTTACTGCTTATGGGAACCCTTTCAAATGTTCAGGGAAAACAGTTGACTGAGGGGCAGTGGCCTCTAGTGATTCCTAACTAACCATTTGTTTACTTGTCTGAAGCTCTAGGGGAAGAAGGAAAGGTCAAATATTAGTCTTGCATCTCTCCTTTGTAAGTGGGGTAGTCATGCCAGATATTTTGAGTGACTTATTCAGCCCGATGCTAATAAGCCAAACAACTTGTTTTGGCTAGACATCCCTCCTCTCCATATGGAATTGCTTGTGTGAGTTTCTGGACTATTCTGCGGTCAAAGGGAGGATGTTAAACCCAGAAAAAATTTCAGTCCTTTCCTTTTCTCTCACATAAATTCACGTTCAAGGCTAGAGTAAACTGCACAGACTGCCAAAATCCTGAGGCTGAAGACATTACAGACTCTCCCATAAGCACCATCTTTTATAAATTTGAAGGCATGCCTCTTAAATTGGCCTAAATTTACTGATAAATCCACCATATCTAAAGTTGTCTATTTTGAGCCTAGCCTTGGGGACTCCTTGAGAAAGAAAGCATATTTTCACTGAACCAAAGTAAATCTTAATTATGTATTTGCTTGCCATGAAGAGTCATTTCGCTCTGAATGGGAATTTGTAATTGACAAGCTGTGGAAAGTGGGTGGATGCAGAGTATCTTGCAGGAATCTATCAGAAGTATGTGGAAACAGAAATGGAAACTCCCACATGTCTGCATGATGCTGTGTTCAGCAGGCATGATGGTTCAGCAGAGCTACCAAGTGTCTATTCAGCAATAGTGGCTGGAGTAATACAGCAAAATATACAGTGAAACACCACAGAGCGCCTCACATCAGTGAATGGATGCAGTCATTTCTGGCTACGAATTGGATTCCTGATATTTCTTCCAAATCTGTAGATGATTTTTAAAGCTGTTTCAGGGGCTCAACTGGGAGATGTCTCAGTTTGTTACACAAATCTGAGGTCCTGAGTCTAGATCCCTAGAAACCACACAAAACCAGGACAAAGATGAATATATGCAACCCTTGCTCTTTCATCTAAAATAGGAGGTTGAATAAGAAGACTGTGTAAGTTCCAGGACCAGCTAGGGCCCAACATACACAGCAGTCCAAGAGACCCCATCTCAAGCAAGGTGGTGAGGACCAACACTCGAGCTTGTCCTCTGACTTGCACAAGTCTTCAGTGTTACTAATACAGGTGATCAGTCATAGTGACATGTGCACATACTTACACATAAAAGATGAACAAGTCATTCCAAAATCTACAAAGTTGAGAGCTATTGTTCCTACATATGCATTGTGTCTTAATAATGAGGAAGGTATCTGGGGAAGACAGAACAGCTCTGTGGACTTTTAAGTGAGTCAGCAGCCTCAGGGAGGGGCCCTGTGAATGAAATTTCTTGCTTTGTTTACATAGGCATTAATTCAAAAATTGTCTTAGTTTATGTTCTATTGTTAGGAAGAGACATTATGACCAAAACAACTCTTATAAAAGAAAGCATTTAATTGGGAGCTTGTGTGCTCCATTATTATCATGGTGGAGAGCATGGTAGCATGCAGACAGGGCAGTAGCTGAGACCTTTACTTCCCAATCCACAGAGAGAGAGTGGGAGAGACTGGGCCTGCTGTGGGCCTATGGCATGCTTACAACAAAGTCACACCTCCTAATTCTTCTAATCCTTTCAAATTTCCACTCCCTGTAGACTAAACCTTTATATATGAGAGCTCACAGGGACCATTCTCATTCAAATCATCACAGAAAGTGAGTACTAAGAAATTTCCTCAGACTGTTTCCTACTGGGGTGAAAGTGTTTATAAGTCTGTGCTCAGCACAACATCTCTCCTTCTGTGTCATGGCCAATGATGCAAACTTACAGGAAAGACTCCACGGCCAGAGGTCCTTCCCCTACTCTTCATTTTCCATCTCAAAAGGGTGAGGAAGTACATATGGATATGTCTCTTCACCAAGCTGTCGGAGGTTTTTTGTTTTGCTTGGTTTGTTTTTGTTTTTGTTTTTGTTTTGCTTTATGTCTCAAGTCTGTTTAAGTAGAACATATTTCACTTAAATAAAAAAAGTACCAAATAATTACACAAGTTAAATGAAGACGGATGCTTACAAGAAATCCCACACTGGCTTAGAACTGAGTATAATAGAGGGTTATTTATTTAGGGGTAGACTCATAGATTACAGTCCTCTGCTTGAACAGGGAATAGCAGTGGAGTCTTGCAGCTGGAAGAGAGGCCAGATGCATGCTTTACATTGGCATATATACTATAAGAGGCCACACCCAAGTGGGAAGGTAACTTAAAGGCTACTGGCTGTAAGAATTCCTACAGCACCTCCCCCTTTTGTTTAAATAAGAAAGTTCTAAGCCTAATACAAAATTATATACAATAAGAACAAGTATTAAGTATGAAAAATAGTATTGTAATCGGCATAAACAATATCAAGCAAGAAACATGTGATAAGTGTTTCAGTTATCATATCCTAAGGAGTTTAAGTCTTGTATAATAAATAATTTGGCCAAGTCATGAGAAAAAAGTAACTACAGCTATCTAGCCTTCAACCCCATCGAAGACCTGAGAAAGGAAATAATATTACTTGAGCAAGCAGGAAGTGCAATCAAGCAACTTCCAAAATGTGCAACAAATGACAGAGACAACTGGCTAGCTGGGCAATCAGCTAAAATCTCATTTGCAACGTTGAAGCAACCAACTTTGGCTAGGGCCTAGAATAACTGACAGACCATTTTCAGAGGAGGAAATCTTTTCAAAACCATCTTACCCTGTCTTGGCAAGATTTGACAGTCTTTTTTCTTGTATACTGTTTGTCCTGTCTGGATTTAATGCATTTTGTCAGTGGTCGATGCATGGACAGTTCCTTGCCCAAAGGCCAGTTTTGCTAAGAAGAAAATAAACTCTAAGTGGAGTGTCTTCAGTGCTCAACATTCTCTCAGAAATAGATGGGTGCTACCAAGTTACTTAAATGCTATATTCTAGAGCTCTTTGAAGTGGTTGAAGATTACCTATCTATTACCTATACATAGAGAATACAATCTCTATGTATCTAAAGAATCTGATTAGTCTAACTATAAGTATGA
>LOEQ01009018.1:0-20450 GCA_001685075.1 Bramus lutescens | reverse complement strand
TCCAATAAATGGATGTATCACAATAACCATATAAGCCTTGCAGAATACAATCCATAGCATTAGCAAAAATGTTACTAAAATTCTCTATGGTAATATTGTTTGTAATTATATAGCTTTCAAGTTTATTGATTTATTAATTAATAAAATATTTACCTGATATGAGGTCCAGTAAATTGTTTTAGGTGTAATAATCTTTATTGTCCAGCAGGTGTTGTGGTTACAGAGTCACAACTAGTGACACAACTTGGTGCCACGAACAGTCCTAAGCCACTTTGCTTTCACCTTAGTACTGGTTAAATACTGAGAAATATGTTTTGCTTGACAAATTAAAAGCAATTAAATCAATTCTGTACACAGAGCAAGAAGCCCAGAACTCAGGAGCCGGGAGCACAAACCAGAAGCTTGAAACTCACCATGAAGAAAGAACATGGCAGTGGTGGGGGTGGGGTGTAGGGGGTTCAGGGGGTGGAGTGTTAGCTTGGGGAATTTCTAAGTCGCTGTATGCAGTTAGCTCCACTATGGTGGGGTTTTACAAAATACCACTTAGTAGGTAAAAGCAAGCCAAGCAGGCAGGGATGGGAAACTTTCTGGGTTGTGGACCAGTTACCCTTTCTGCCAGTCCACCTGGTAGGCATGGAGTTTGGATCCATGTGGGGCACCAAATGAAGACGACACTTAATAGAAATCCCAAACTAGCTCAGAATTGAGTAGAATAGAAGGTTATTTATTTACAGGTAGACTCACAGATTACAGTCCTCTGCTTGAAGGGAGAACAGCAACTGAATCCTGAAACTGGAAGAGAGGCTGAACACGTGCTTTACATCGGTATATATAGTATAAAAGACCACAGCCAACTGGCCAGTAACATCAAGGCTACTGGCTGTAGGAATTCCTATAGCAGTTAAAAAAAATTTAAGAAACAGCAAGATGACATGGTGGGCAATGGTGCTTGCTTTCAAGCCTGATGATCTGAGTTCAGTCCCTGAGACCCATGTAATGGAAAACAAAAGCAAAAAAAAAAAAAGACTTCATAACATTGTCATCTAACCTATCTGACTTCCACACATGCACACTGGCAAGTGTGTGCATACACAACCACACACTAAATAATAATGAATACAATGTTTAAAAAAGTATAGTGTCTGTGCTTATTTTGGAATTTAAGGCACTTCCCAGCAATTAGAATGCCTACCCAGAGTAAATCTACATTGTACTGAGGACATTAAAGAAAAAATATAAAGGAGGTAATATCTGCAGGCTGAATTACAAATGATGGGGGCAGGCACATTGGCCATGAGCTAGGGATGTGGCACAGTGGTTCTAGTATTTACAATGCTCAGAGCTGAATACATAGTATCACCAAAAATAATTTCAAAGTCATAATCCCCCTCAAGTTGGCATAAAACATTACAAATGCTGCAAAGTATCCTTACTTTCTCTGCAGAATCAATACTTTATTTTTCTTCTTCCAAAAATAAAGATATATGGCACATTTTCTTTCATACTTGGCTTCTTGCATACAGCAGG
The DNA here is from genome assembly GCA_001685075.1 of Bramus lutescens. Classification (NCBI taxonomy): domain Eukaryota; kingdom Metazoa; phylum Chordata; class Mammalia; order Rodentia; family Cricetidae; genus Bramus; species Bramus lutescens. Next base: position 18,923 of record LOEQ01009018.1, on the reverse strand, counting down.
GTTTCTGGTGTATTTTACAAGGAAACCCACGTTAGTGTGCACCATTCCGGTTGACTTTTTGACTATGTAATATTCCACTGTGTGACAACCCCATAGTAAATCTAGTTATTCTCCCCCTAGTAGTGTTTCAGTTCCTCTAATTCCTACTACAAGTTCCCAAAAGATACAACTGTTGGGTTGTGGGGTATGTAGGCTAAGCGTATAACCAAGCACTACAGCCAACAAATTAGACTCCAACTTCACAGTCTGACAAGCGGTTTCTTCTCTTTCCCGTGAGCCATCCTTGCTCATACTGCTGAACTTCACACTTTTTAATGAAGCAAAACACAGGATCTATTCCTTTACAACAATTTCCAAGTCTGCATTGTTTTCTCTCAAATTTAGCTATTTAATCATTTCGGTATTTTATTTTGTGTATGATGGGGGGAATGACCCAATTGTATTTCATTTGCTTGTTGAGTGGTTTTGTTTTTGTTTTTGTTTTGTCTTATGAGGCATAGTTTTATGTAATCCAGGATAGACTCAAATTCACTAAGGAGCTGATGATGACACTGAGCTCTGCCCTTATTGTCTAGGTGTTGGATTTCAGACATGTGTCATGATGCCCAGTTTGGGGTTTTTGTTTGTTTGCTTGCTTTTATGCAATATCTGAGCTCCAAATATTACATTTTTTTTTAGTTAAAATTTAGGCTGTGGTGTCTTTGACTATTTCAATGCACATGAATATACTATTGGATAGCTCCACATTTTTATTTTTTACTAGGTTGGGTTAAATACTTTTCTCATGATTACACCTCCTGTCATGGTTATTTTTAATTCTTCTACTACTAGTGACCACCTGACAATCAGTATGTGCTCATAGACATGTGAATGTGAAGCAGCAAACACCTTTGTTTCTCTCCAATTAAATTATATTTATTGCCACACAAGTAACTAGTCCTATGAAGAATTCTGTCTTAAAATTCCCTGAATTATTGTCTTATAGTTTGCTTATGTAATAACACTGGCAAGCATCTCAGGATCCCCCCAAGGTGTTTAAACAAAAGAGAAGCATAAGCTGTGAACATTGTGTGAAGCTTCTTCAATGAGAAATTGAAAAGGTAAAGGTAATTCTACTTTAATCCAAGCAGTCATGATATACATAGCCTGAACTATTTTCTTTCAGTTCCATAGCCTATTTCTTTATAGTATGACAAATCATATTGCTTTCAAATTTTAAATAACCTCTAGGGTCTCTCATCTAAATTCTGCAAATCCAGAAAATGATGATGAAGAGGTAAACAGATTGTAAAAAGACAGTGGCTTGGCTGATTCAAACTAGAATAAAATATAAAAAACCAGACAGGAAAATGAGCACATGTCAGGGCACTTGGAGTGACCTTTGCAAATGAAGGCGTGTACACCATAATATATTAAAATCATAAATATACATTTCACAAATTTATAGAATATCTACAAAGACTGGTATAAACAAGATGTATCATTTCAAAACTGATAAGAGAAAGAGTAAAAACAAGCAATATCAATATAGAAAATTCAAACACAATGTTCAAAAGCATTAAACTAACATGACCACTAGAATTTTTGCACTCAGTGACCAGAAAATAAACTACTACAGTTTGTTCTTCTTATTGTGGCATGAATAGGCTATAAAGATCAGCAGATAGCTGTGTAATCATACTTTTTGTGTTACATGAAATAGAAAATGAAACACATCCTGTTTCCAACTTAGTGATAAAAACATTGCATGTCAGAATTCATGCTCTGCTGCTTATGGTATTTGTAGATGAAATTTAAAATCTTAATTGAGTTTATACTTCTGAAAGTAAGCATGAATGTCAATGATTTACATACCCACTTCAAGAAATTAGAAAAATCACAACAAAGTAAACCTCAGAAAGATGAGGGTTTTTATTTTATTTGTACACATAGATTTACCAAAATTAACACAAGTGAAAAAAATCAAGAAAATCTGAAGAATTATCTGTCTCATAAAGAGAACATGTATTGTCCAAAACTTTCCTAACTGATTCTAAAATTTGGAGACATTAATGGTATAGTTTAAGAGGAACACTACCACTGTTTTGCAAACATTTCTAGAAAATGACAACAGAGTATGCTCTTGGTGGGTTCTATGATGTTAATGCAATTTGTCTTTAAAAATTGACTAAATGTAAGAAGAAGGAAGTACTAACCAATCACAAATACGAGAACAGACCTGTATTTCAATCCATCATGATATAAAATGATACTTCATTACCGTGCAACTTTTTACAGTGAATCTCTTGCATTAGCGCACAGGATTGACATTTATTGTCTATCTTGAGAAAGGTTCATGAAAAAAATACCCTTGAACACAGAACTAGTACCTCCTCCTGCACCAGCACAAAGCATGAAAGGAAAGAATTCTCCTGACCTTTAAAATGTATTTGAATTCCTGTGACCTGGTATCTCTCCTTCATACAGGGCTTTGAATGTGATTGTGATGGATAGTAGACAAAGCAGTTCCTCATTTTCCAACATGTTCTAGAATTCTCCTACCTACAGTGGGTATGCATTTCTACTATCCAGCCACTTCCGCCAACACACCCAAGCCCCATGGAGCATTCCTCATGGCTAGACTAAAAGAAAAACACTTGGAGCCAATAGATTTGAGAAATATTTCTCAGGGTAGACCCCAAACCTGAGAATATTTACATCTCATGAAAGTTCTCACCTACAGGCCTATGTTACTGAGAAAGATCTTAATAACCAAGTAGATAAAAGAGTGGCCTCCTAGAAGCATATAAAGAAAGGGACCAGGAAACAGAGAAGAGTTGGTGTATGGATTGAAAACTCTTTATTACTCCGATGTTTGTTTGTACATTCATAATATGTGTGGGACTATGTATGCCACAGCATACATTACAAGTTGGTGGAGAACTCTCTGCAGTCAGGTCTCTCCTTCCACCATTATGTGAGTTTCAGATCAAACTCATTTATTCCATGAATAAACACCTTTACCTGCTGAGACCATCCTTGATTAATGTGTCTTTCAAGCTCCTAAAAATGACTGGCAAGGCTGCACATGAGTTTTGCATCCATATCAATGCAAGACATACCAATTGACCTTCATCCTATTGCTTTTAGGGTTTTGTACCTCTGCACAGTACCACTGTCTCACAGTTCCCATAGTCTGATCCACAAATTTAATATGTTCCATAAATTCCTTATTCCAAAAATATTAAGGAGTACAGTGCTAACAAGGTGTATACTCCTAACTAATCAGGGAAGCATTTTGCAACTATCATGCAATAAGAGGTCTTTAGGCAGAGCCAATAGAATTCTAAGATGTCTGCTTTCATGATCATACCTCATGGTTCGAACTTAGTTAAGGATACATGTCTTTGTGTGGGTATAGATGGGATTGGTGTAGGTGTGGATGCCTACAGGAGATTGACATGTGGGTGTCTTCCTCAATTGTTCTCTTATGTATTATATTATGTTATGTTATGTTATGTTATCAAGTCTCCCACTTGAACCCAGAGCAATTAATTCAGCTAGTATAGCACCCCAGATTCCTCTGGGGAATCCCTTGTCTCTACCTTCTAGCCATTGGGTTTATGAGCAAGTCATCATGCCCTCCTGGAACTTACCTGGGTGCTGAGGATTTGAACTCACGTCCTCGCACTTGTGGGGCAAACACTTTACTCACTGAGTCATCTCGCCAGTCCAAGCTACCACATTTGTAAATAAACAAGATTAGCATGTTCCAGTATCCTTTTCATAAATGTCATCTCTGGACAAATATTGCAGACTCATTTTTTTATTGCTTGGAACCTTGAGAGATACAGAAGTACACATACTACAAGACAACAGAATTTACTGGACTCAAAATATGGTAATAAGATAGATCTCCTACTTAATTCATAGAATTTTCTTTCTAAACATATATTAGATACGACAGAAGTGCTGAGTTAAGATTGCCATTTTGACTTTGTTGGGCATAATTTTTCTACAGTAAAGATGTGCTCTGAAAAGTTTTAGCCATTTGCACGTGAGTTTACTTTGATTCTTACACTGCTTCACATACCCAAGTTAACTCCACCTGCTTCCCTCTTTATTTCTAAGTTCACTACAACTTTCCCCTCTGACTTTCTCCTGTGTGCTATGATCTGGTAATTAGAGCATCCATTTGTGCAAACAAGTGTTTCTAAATGCATTTGTCATCAGCTGAGTAATAGCAACCAAAACTATAATTTCCTGGCTAACGGCTTATAAGTGTTACCTGAAACAGCTGTCTCACGCCAATAATCTGCATCATACCAGACAACTCTGTGCTGGTCAGTCCATGCCCACCAAATGGTTTGTTAATTTACCTGATGGCTAGAGTTCTGTTTATGATCCTTTCCCATACGCTCTGATTCTGTGAAAGGCTAATCACTGCCTGTTAGCTAATTTTCTAAGCATACTCATAAAAATCTCTACTCTAGAACTCTATTTTCAGGTTGGCCAGCCAAAAGTTTGAGCTCTAGTAGTCACAGTAAGTATTCTAAATTTTAACAAAATTGACAAAAACAAAACAAACAAACAAACAAAAAACAATGCTCCTAAGTCCTCAGAATCCAGTGACCTCTACTTAACAACTTTGGAAAGTGAAACACACAATGGTACTATTCAACTTGTGGCACAGCCATAACCTGTCATCTCGAAGTCATTGGGTCAGAGGTCAGTTCAATTGCTAACATAACTCGCACCTCTTGGCACATTCCAGGTTGGGACTAATAATGATTTCATTAACAGGGCTGTTAGAAACAGAATGCATAAAAATCAGACACACTCCAGTTTGCATCATCAATAATCAATTACTTTAATTTATGAGGGAAACATATCAACAATGGCAATAAACATAAAACATAAAAAATATATTGGTCTAAGGCATTAATAGGAAAATGGTGAGATTTATAGAAAAAGAACATAAAATCTCTTGGAAAATAAACGCTATGTTTAAAGAAAGAAACTATGACATTATCGGATGTTAATTCTGAAACTGATATATAACACAATTACAAACACAGCATAGTGATAATTTTGCCTTATTTTCCATTTTAAAAGCAACTCTTCTGCCGTATTGTTCATGTACCATAAAAATCACTTCCTCTGTGGGGTGCATGGACTGCTTACCTCTCTCACGGTGGTATGGTCACACCTACATCAGCTTTAGAAGGTTCCCACACATATTCCATGAAGACACCATCTCCTCACGATTCTCATTTGCATCACTCCTCCCCCCACATAACAACTAGTTTCCTTCACCTGTCTGTATCCATACATTTGCGCTTCTATATAATTGTAAACACGTGTCATATGCTTGTGCCTGGTTTTTCCACTTTCCAGACTGTGCTTGAGCAGCAATTCTCAACCTGTGGGTCACAATCTTTTTGGGGAGTTGAAAGAACCTTTCATAGGGGTTGTCTAAGACCATCGGAAACAAAGATTTTTACATTACCATTCATAAAAGGTAGCAAAACTACAGTTATGAAGTAACAATAAAAATCATTTTATAGTTAAGGGTCCCCACAATATGGGAAACTGTATTAAGGGGTCACAGCATTAAGAAGGTTGAGAACCGCTGCGTGGAGATTATCTGCGCATGTATCGGTAGCTTGTTCCTTTCAATTGGTAAATACTACTCCGCTGCATTGATATGGCTATCAAGACAACTCTGAGACAATCGATGCCGCGAGTATGTTAAAAGTCTCAAAAATTCCTGAAGTTGCAGATGAGAAATCTTGTTGATATGACATGGTAAGTCTGCAATAAAATTGACTATGTAGCGTTATTGTAAGAAATAGTCTATACAACAGGAGATGGTGGCACATGCCTTTAATCCCAGCAAAGGTAGGCTGACCTCCAGGTTTGAGAGCTACACAGCGAAACCTTATTTTGAAAACAAACCAACAACAACAACAACAAACAAAAAAAACAGAAAGACAAAATTTAATCACCTCATAAATAGCTCAGGTTTATAAGACTTTGAGCAGCAAACCTCTGGGCTATAACTTACATACACACACATACATGCATGCACACAGACACACATGAGCATGATCAACATAGGACATAGAAAGAGCCTAGAGAAGGAATTTTGCCTAACTATAATAAGGTTCAAAGTGGGACCCTAAAGAAATGGGTGTGAATAAAACTTGGTACTGAAAAGAATTTTTAGAATGTGTATTCCCAATATAAACTACGGCACAAACAACAATCAGCTTCACATTCTACTGGTGATAGTGAGCATCAGTACATCCGAAGATGCCTGTCAGGAACACATCACAAAAGTCACAAAATATGGTGGACATTTTGTCTCAGCAATTCACTCCTAGTATTTTAAAGGTAAACATGCATAACCATTTATAATATTAAAATCTAGAATTACCAAGGTATCGAATAGTAAGGTATTCTTCAATAAAATATAATTAATCGATCTAACTCATGGTATTTCTCCCTAAGACCAAATCATAAAATGACATGAGAAGAAATAAATGTTAAGAAACACTGGCTTTAGGGTGAGGAACGTGGTCTAGTCAGTAAGGTTATTGCTACCCAGGTGTGAGGACCAGAACGTGATACATGGCTGTAGTCTCAGACTTTTGTAATCCCCTCTGGAAGAAGGTGAAAGCAGGAGGCTTCCTGGTGATTGCTACCTTAAGTCTAGCATGATGATTGCATTCTAGGTGAGCTGTTGACCCTACTCAAAAAAAACAAGATGGCGAGGGATTTAAAGAGGACATCTCATGTCAACTTCTACGCTCCAAGAACACAGATATGAAGAAATTATTATAAAAAATAGATTTTTAGAGGGTAGCCAGAGGACTTGCCCAGTAAAGACTCTTGCCACCAAGCCCGATGGCCTGAGATCAGTTCCTGGAAACACATATTGGAGAGAGGGAAACAGCAGTCGTCTTCTGACTTCTAGACACATGCCTGCCACTCACATGCCCCCTCACTCACTCAGTCAATAAACAAAGAGATAAATAAAATTTAAAGACAGGTTGTGCAGTAGTTCTTCTGCAAGAGTATTTTGTCTGTATTACATTTGCACCCTTACAAAAAGAATCTCAGGATTTTCCTTCCCATGTGCTTTCATCTTCTTCACAGCCCATGTTATCCACTGAGGTTGTCAGTACAGTGGACCCAAACCGAGGAGATGAGAGCAGATTGCCCTGCCATTTACCAGGTATTTAAGCTGCACATATGCTCTGGAGCCATCACTGCACACCTGTTTGCCTGCCTATGAGGTTATGAATGTCCCCAGCTCAGGGACTACTAATGATTTCAAATGCAACAGCTTCCCAAGCTTTATCCTCACAGTTTGAAATGGGATAATGACTTTGGAGTGCAGCATCACTGCAAACTGGGCTTTGCCTCTCTTCTGTGTGGGTGATACCCTTGAGAGCATCAGGCAGGACTTTCATTGACAACCTCATTCGGATAAGGAAAGAGAGCAGCAAGTGCTATGGGAGCTGAAATCTGCTTTAGGAAAGGAAGTACAACTTTCAAGACGTAAGAAAGTGGCAGGAAGGACTGCTTTGATACAGCTATATAATCAGAGTGAAAATACAATGAATGACCAATTTTGAATTCAATTCATATATAAAATCATTTGGCTAATCTCAGTCTTCTGTAGCAAGGCATATTTTATCAATAACTATAATTCATGCTAAAAGATGATTAATATATTTGCTCTCTTGGAAAAGTGAGTGAAATCATAACAAATTTTCAGTTTAATGGGTGTGGGATTAGTCTGTAAGCGAATCCTTCCACTGGATGTCTCATGGAGTACTAACATATATGTAAATAAATAGGGTTCAACTGATTTTCAGAGAAACTAACAGATTGCACATCTTTGAACACGACTTTTGTTTCAACTGTGCTTTTATGTATTTCTGCCTGCTACTTCTCTACACACAGTTTACCAGTTTACAATGGATTCAATGTTCTCTTTGAAAAGAAAAGGTAAAAAAAATATCCTGAGTGAAGTGACCCAGACTGAGAAAGACAAACATGGTATATAGTCACTCATAAGGAGATATTAGATGTAAAATAAAGGATAACTATGCTACAATCCACAGACCCAGAGAGACTAGCTAATAAGGACGGCTCATGGGTGAACACCCAGATCTCCTTGGTAAGGGGAAATAGAAGAGATTTTGTGAGGGTGCTTGGAGATGGGTACATGAGTGATGAGTTTGGGAAACAGTCTCTGCCTAACCTAGATCATATAAGTGAGATGGTCTCTTTTAAGGCTTTGAGAACAGTGCTGTACTTTGGATGTTGTTTGTTCTCCAGTGGTTCAGGTATTAGCTTCATTCTCAGCGTAATGAATGGAATTGGACTTTTACTAGGTACATCCCAGAAAGGTCCACCTCTCAAAGAGGATCAGACCCTTAGAAGGGCTTGTGTTATCCCAGCATCTCTCAGGCTTCGTGTTCAATAATGTGACCCCATCTACACATGTTCCCACCATTGCTGTCAGCAGGCAATGATCAAGGATGTTCAGCTAGGCCTATGCTAAGTTGTTTGAAATTTATAGCCTTTAACACAATGAACTAAATAAACCCATTGCTCTCCATTTCAGTTTGCTAGGATTTAGTTTTTTATTACACTAATGAAGAACAAACTAATACAGATAAAGACCTTGTCTTACCCATATCTAATTCCCCTGAAATTTGTAGTGTGGTCTTATTTTTGGTAAATTCTACACTGGTATCAGGCATCTTTCTAGATACCCGAAACATAGGCAAGAAACAGAATAAGATAAAAAAAAAACTCCTTATCCTCATGGCATTTGTATTCTCTATCTCAGCATTTTGTCATGCAAGCTGCACCAGCGATTAGGAGTATTAGATGACAGACTACATAAAAACCATCTGACACAGATATTAATGCAAATTAAGAGCTCAATAAACAGCATCTCATACTGGAATTCTGTCTGCTTGCAGATATTATTATCCAGAGTGAATCTTCTTAGAACCTGAAGCTGCTTCCATTTCAAAAACGTGCTTTATGTTGGCAATTCCATGCTGCTACCATCTTCATGACTGACCCTGTTGTCTTCACTTGGGGCCCCTTTTCTCGAAGGCTTTCATGTATTTCAATAAAGATAGATCCTGGAGCTGTAGAGGAAAATAAAACGTAGCCCAGTCTCATGTTGATAGTAAAAACAATGCTATCGTGCACCACAGAAGATACCATAGCAAACTTATGACTCTTACAGACTAGATCTCATGTACTGGGGTAGTCTATAAGAATATGTCTGGCAGAGTCAATGTGTGCACATATGTAAGCACAGGTTGCATGTGAACTAGAACTTACACTCATCTGATTTTTCTCAACTGGCATGTAGTGCATTTCCATTGTATTTTTTTTTTTCAGACTGAGGTCAAGGTAAGAGCCAGTGGCTGGCTGTTTTGTTTTTCAGATCTTTAGGTTGAACGCCAATTTCTGACTCTGAGGTTTTATTAATTGTGCTTCATTTGGCATCCAACTTTTTGGGGTATAAATTCATGAAAATGTCATTTACCTGAGGCTTTTTAGCCACCAGCGCAGGTCAGAGTTGGGATTAGAATTCCAGCTCTAGGAGCTGGACCCAAACCTAGCCTCCTGGTTTCAAGAGAGAAACTAGTGCCCCAGCTCCCATCTGCCCCGGCTTAGCTTCCATGTAAAGAAGGAAATACGTGGAGAATCTGGATACTGCATGGTATTGTGTTGCCTTTGAATTGTTTGACTGCTATGGAAGGAACAACAGCTGATAAAAGACATTTGATTATAAATGCTGTTTGATTAATCCAGCCTATATATATTTTGAAAATTCCTTGACTTCAAAATTGAAGTCAAAAGATATGTTACTTTGGAGAAGAGGTTTTGCTTTTGTTTCCACAGGAAATGAGAGTCTGTAATGAAGAAAAAAAGAACAAGAGACAGAAAAAAAACAATGAAAAAAGGGGATATAAATATGATAAGATAGAAATGTAGATTATTGAATCTACTATGAAAAGAAAGAGGGAAGCTATAGTATGAAAGATAAAAAGGTAGATTATTGAATCTCCTTTTAAAAAGCAACTATTATTCTTAAATGTTTTACATTGGTTGTACTCTTGTATATTGTATGCAATTTTTTATATTGATAAAATTTGTAATTAATTTTGTTAAAATATACTGTACATACATGTCTAACCTTGCTCAAAATATTGTATATTGCTCATTTAACAATGTAATGCAAATTTCTAGTCCTTGAAAATTATTATTACCAACTATTTAGAATAATAAAGAAATAAAGGTTAGCAGTTCATCACCTAGTATAATTGAACTTGTAGTCACATTAGCTATGTTTTCAAGGTCAAACAAAGTTATAATTTAGATAGATAGGTCATCTTCATATACTTCAGAGATCTATAGAATATGGCATTTAAGATGTTTTAATAACCTATGTTCTTCCTTTTTATGACAATGATTCATGTCTGATCCTGGAAATACCAATCTATTTCAGAGAAGATATTGGTTATTGAAGAAACTTTACATGGAGTTTGCTTTCTTTGTGGCAAAAGTAAGCCACTGGGAAAGAAAATGCACCTGCCTTGACTGATGACATTATACTATCCTAATTAGACAAGCAGGACACAAAGTATCCTACTTCACAGAAAAGTCTGTCCAATATGCTAGGCCTGTAGACTGAAGATGGAAACCCCAATGTTGCAGAGGAACTTTGGGTGACTCTACAGGCAGCCAACTGTTTCTGTTATTACTCACATTTTTTTGGAAATTGCTTGTTTGCACTTCCTGCTTACTCAGTTAATATTATTTCCTTTTTGGGTCTCTGAGGGAGTTGAAGGTTAGATAGCTATAGTTATAGTTTACCAGGCACAAAAGCAAGTTGTGATAGAAAGTAAATTAGGTATAAGACTTTGGACTCATCAAGATAGGGTAGACATGAAATATTTTCTCTAAATTTGTCAAATGCAAATGGACTAGACTTTGTTGATGTATTTATTGCCTGTATATGCTGTATATAGTCATTGTACTTATTGTATATAGTTTTCTTATATTAGTTATAGTGTTTTTTATTTAGATACATGACATTTCAATTGTATTTTAATAAATAAATACTGCCTAAAGATCTGAGAGTAAAACAGTCCCACTGGTCAGCCTTACAGACCAGGTTTTGATAACACACCTTTTAAATCCCAGTAACCACACTAATTACCATAAAAAATAGATGATGCATGCCTTTAATCACAGTGGTGCATGTCTTTAATCTCAGCCCTAGAGAGGATTATAAATTGGAAGGAAACAGCTCTCAACACACAGCCTCATTCTGAGATTCCTGGAGGCAGAACTCGCCATTTCAGACTGAGGTCGAGGTAAGAGCCAGTGGCTGGCTGTATTGCTTTTCAGATCTTCAGGTTGAACCCCAATTTCTAACCCTGAGCTTTTATTAATCATGCTTCACAGGCATTTCTCATGTATATATATATATATAGGCACAAATTAATTTATCACCACACAAATCAAACAGTATTTTAACAATGACATTGAATCACTGGTACTGAAAACAAATAGGTTTTTGCTTGTTTGTAAGCTTGTTTGTTTTTCTTTGTAACTCAAAAGCTATAAGTAAAAAGACTACGAAAAGCACCAGGTATCCACGAGGAGCGCTGTTGCCTTGGAGATATTATTCCTTTTACTCCCCCTGGGTGTTAAAGAATCAGAATCTTTAAGAACAAGAAGAATATTACAGATTATCAGCATCCACAATTTACAGTTATTTTGAGAACCAGTTAAGAATGCATAAGCCTAAGATTATTATTTAACACAAAAATTCACTATAGTTTACCCAAAGAGCATTAAAAATTCTTTCATTCGTCCTTACCACTTCATAGTCTGCAGAAATACATGTTACTCTTTTGAATAATATTGACTTGTTTTCAGTTGGACCAGAAGATAAACAACAGTACAACAGTAGCGAGATTTGGCACATATAATGTTCTTTGTATATATGCAAGTGTGTGTGTGTGTGTGTGTGTGTGTGTGCACTTAGACATGGCTAATTAAAGAAGGTCCCACAGGCACATTCTGGGTCTGGTGTGCATGCCTCTGTGCATGTGTGTATGTGTGTGTGTGTATGTCTGTGTTCACGCATATGTATATGAGCATGTTTTTGTGTGTGCATATATGTGTGCAAGTGCATATGTACATGAATGTAGAGTCCAGAAGTCAATGAGGAGTCTCATTCTATAGTGCCTCTACTTTTTTTTTTTAGGTGACAGGGTCTTGCACGGAACTTGGAACTGATCAATTTATCTAGACCACTTGGCCAGTGAACCCATGAATTCTACTGAGTCCCCAGCATCAGCATTACAAATGAATGCTTCTTTTGCTTCCATGCTAAGCATTTCTTTAAATTATTTTATTGTATGGGTATGGATGTTTCTCTTGAATGTGTGTCTGTGCACCATATGTATGCCTGGCCCCCACAGAAACTAGAAGAGGTCATAGGCTCTCCTGGAACTGGAATTCCAGATGGTTGCAAGCCACTCAAAGTTGAGTCCTTTGGAAGAACAAGTGCTCATAACTGCTGAACCATCACTCCAGGCCCAGTGTGCTCAGATTTTTGGGGGGTGGGATCTCATTTGCTCAGCAAGCACTTAAACAATGAAACCACCTCCCCAGTTTGTCTGTTTTAATTTTTATCTATACTGCTTCTCTCATAATAAACATACTAGATCTATACGGCATTTTTAAAACAAACACACATTTTGTTAAATAAAATTTTTTAACTTTAACTCTGTTTTACTTTCTTTGATAGTTTTTAGCTTTCTCTCCTTTTTATATTTCCAACTTTGCAAAGATGGGAAGTATTTCAAATTAAAATATTTTTTAAAAAACTTCACAGTTGTCAACATGAAGTAAATTTTCACAAGAACTCAAATTCATTTATCGTTCAGCTTCACAATCTGCTGAGTTTAGTTTTCAACCTTGATTGTCATTGTAAACTCAGAAGAGAACTTTCTGTGAACAATGCTTGGAGACAATTTAGAGGACAGAATAAGAAAGAAAATGGAGATGTCTTGAAGCCTCTGGGTTGCAGTGTTAATTTTTATACATGAAAATGTGTGACTTACAGGCTCAGTAACATGGAAGCCCACTTCATTCTTCCATGCAGTAGTTGTCCAAGCTCCCAGATATAAATCATATGAAACAGCTTTGTATATGGCCCCTTGATCATTATCACAAAGGTTGACTCTTTCTAAAAACTCGGCTAGTGCTAAGGATTCTCAGAGATTGCTTAAGGAACAAAGGTCATGGGGAAGCTTGCTTGTGATTACTCCCAAATTCAGGGAGTTGTCACTTTTTAGGTTTTATATCTCATCAAAGGTTGCTGGAAGAGAGTCCTTTCTGGCCCTGTAAAAAGGCCACAGCTGTTGCTTTGCCCCCACATCATGACAGCCATGTCACTGTCTTCTTTGATTATCCTCCCTCTGTGGACTGTGTGCTTACATCAGCACCAACCTCCTCTTTGCCAGTAAGGCCTCCGAAAAGCACATCACTGGGCCAACTCGCGAACAGGCCCTTACACACAGATGTTCTGGCTTGAATTCAGGATACCAGCTCAAATAAAATATCCCTGCAGATAACCCAAATCACGGTAAACAAATCCTGCCTGCACTCCAGGCACGAAACATCCACACAAGACGAAGAGCATCAGATGCTTATGTGGGACATGTGTTTATTCTCTTCCTCTTTAAGCTCAGCGCCCAATCAAATTATTCACTCATTGAGGATCTGCTCATGATTCATGTATATCAGGGTTGGAGAATTGTTGTTTGAAAAAAATATTTTTGGTATGACAAGCTGAAAATTTTAGCTCATAAGCTAAGATTACCTCAAAATAAATATGTTAAATAAGATCTACAAGATGAAAATGTAAGGTCTGCAGGCACACAAGACAGTTAAAATACAATTTTTCATAAGGAATTGACATTTCTCATAAGATTCTTTACATTTCCCTTCTCACCATTTATTTTGAGAATGTCCAATGTGTGCATTTTTTTTATCAGCTCCTATGGTTAAGTGTAAAGTGTTTCCCCAGAAAAAGAATTTCTGAAAGATTTCTTGAAATTGCCTTCTGTGGTTTCCTTCCTTACTGTAGCTAACTATAAAACCCTTACACTGTGTAACTAAAAGACGAGATTCTCTCCATAATTCATATTGATTCTTGAATAAAACAACCCTTCTGAGCTCAGAGCTACATAATCAAACACAACCATTGGCTTCTGATGTTAAACAGAATAATCCCTTTGGTAGTGGAGTGGGGGCGGATGTCCACATCTTCCTGCAAGTGAAGAAGGTAACCAGTACAGCTCTTCAGCGTTGTATCAGGTGAAGTACCCCTGCTGCCGAGACTCAGTTTTCAAGCCAGCTCAGGCCGTCACAGCTCCGCAGCCCAGAACTACCTTCCGTGTCAACCAGAGCTCTAGAGAGCTTCCAGGATGTTTAAGCCTCCAACTACTTCCCCAGACGAGAAAAATCCGTGGTCATGAAGACATTTATCAAAAATGATACTTTTCCTGAGAATTTTCAACTTTGGCCAAGTATTTTCTCCTTCCCAGTCTAAGCCAATCAAGACTTCAAGATGGCTCATGGTTGCTCAGGGGAATCCCTTTAATCTCGAGGGTTCCCGGGTTCTAAGGCCCGTCACCTCTTTCCTTTTATATCCACCATTCTTTGGGGGATACACAAGTTCGTTCTCTCCCAGTTAACCCTTTTGTGCATTCCCACTCACCAGCTCCCACTCGCCCTCTGGGCTCATGGGGTGTACCAGCACAGGCTCTCTTCCCCAAGGTGAACAGCAAAGAGCTGTTCCTGACCCCTGGGAAACATGAGCCAAGCAGTCTTATGGGAGCTCTGCACCCTATTTTGGTCTTAGTTCATGTGTCTACTTCTCGAAGAGGCCTTCTTTGGTCACCCAAACAAACATGGTTTCACCTATGACCCCATATCTCACCCTTCTGTCTCAGACTCACTCTTATCTGGAGCTAACTTGGCTATTTGCTCCCTTGTCTATTCTCTGCCCTTCCCATTCTCCATTAGTATTTATGTTCTATGAGAACCGGGCTTTGACCTGGCCATCGTCAGCCCACAGCACACATTTCGTCAATCGGAGATCGCAGCAAATTGCATTGTGCCCAAGACAAAAGCATCATATTCTTTAGCTTGTCAGTCTCCTTCTTCTACCCTTTTGGCTTCCTCACCATGAGAAAGAACTACTAGTCCTTCTGGCTGAACTACTCAGATACCCTTGAGTCACCAGACACTGATTTAGTTTCCACAAAGTGAATTCTGGATTCCAACCGTGCATTCTGTACTTTTACTATTCAAAGGAGACTTCCCAAATCCCTAAGGTACTTCCCAAGCTATCCTGAAGCATATAGAGCCTTCAAGGTTAGCACACATCAATTCAAGCCTCACTGTAGGCAACTTCCAAACACAATATCCAAATAGTCAGGGCAACTTTACTACATATCATATCTTTCAGAGGCTGGATTCCAATTTGTTAACTTTAAAATGCAAGGCAGGTTTAAAGATTAACAATTTGCTTGGATAAAAGAAAAGGGGAAAAATATAATTAATCATTTGCCTGTCCCCCAACACTAGTTTACAAAACCATGGTGCAACTTTATTGAGCTCAAAATTGAAGGGTGGCAAGGTTAATATGTAGCTTTAGACCTCACAGTTTCATTAACAAACACATTACAAGCTGTAAAGCTGTACTGACATTAATGCTAGGCCCAAACAAAGTAAATAATTACTGGCTTGGCAAATGAGGAAGTACTTGGAGAGTTTGTTTACATTGGGTTTTTGGAAAATTCATGTTGGCAAAAAGTCAAATACAGTTTGACTAGTAATTGTGACAATTGCTCACAGATGCTGCTGGATGAACAACAAAAGAATGGATTTATGGCTTCTCTCTCCCCCTGCATTTTCCCCTTTGTTTCCTTCCCCCACCCTGTACCATTTTGGATCAATAAAGAACGTGCAGCCACAGAGATAAGTGGGTTACATGGCAGATGGGCCTTGGAATGTCTAAAAATCTCATGTTGAATTTTGTCTCTTGGACCTAGATTGGAAAAGACACAGCTGCATTCAAGCTGCCATTGTAAAAATCTATGCTACTTCAAATGCCCGTGCGTGCGGAGGGACACAGAACAGAGGCAGAGGCCTGCTTTCGAGTTTTTCAGCAGAAAAGCTAGTTGGCTTTGTGTTAGCATACTGAGAACAAGCCACTGAGTTCCCAAGACNGAGGCGGGTAGCTGAAAAGGATCCATTTCGTTTTCCGTAGCTGGACTGGAAGCGTAAACAGGAATCAAGGAGGAAGACATTCACCCAGCTGGAAAGCAGTTCTGCAGGGAAAATTGAGGTCTGTGACATGTAATTTGAAACGATTTTGGTTTTCTCTCATCAAAAATCAGTACCTTGCCAACTAACAGCTAATACACACACACACACACACACACACANGAGGCGGGTAGCTGAAAAGGATCCATTTCGTTTTCCGTAGCTGGACTGGAAGCGTAAACAGGAATCAAGGAGGAAGACATTCACCCAGCTGGAAAGCAGTTCTGCAGGGAAAATTGAGGTCTGTGACATGTAATTTGAAACGATTTTGGTTTTCTCTCATCAAAAATCAGTACCTTGCCAACTAACAGCTAATACACACACACACACACACACACACACACACCCTCAACCCTCCAAACCCTGGAATCTAAATCTCTTTATTCTCCGGAGATAAGATTTCAGTGGTTTTGAGTGTAACTGCGAAGTCTGGATCTTTCGGATCCCTTTTCTGCTAGCTTTGACTGGTGAGAGCCAGAAGATCCTGAGAGGTGGTAATGCTTAAGTTAATCGTTCATAGCCAACCTTCTCAAAAGCTTTCCTTCCTGGTGAAATTGCGAGTTCCATATCTTTTGTGACTCAAAGTCACAGTCACTGTCTGTTCCAACTACCATGCTATCTTATTTTTTATTTTATTAAAAGATATTTAAACAATATATTATAATCAGTTTCCCCCAACCCTTTCCAGATCCTTACCACCTCCACACCCACAGAACTCCATGACCTTTATCTTTCTCTTTGGAAAGCAAAGAAACAAGAGGGAGAGAGAGAGAGAGAGAGAGAGAGAGAGAGAGAGAGAGAGAGAGANAGAGAGAGAGAGGAAGAAGGAGAAGGAGAAGGAGGGAGGGAGGGAGGGAGAAAAATAAGAGGAGGAGGGAAGGAGGGAGGGAAGGAAAGGAAGGTACAAGAATCACACATACAGACACACACACAAAAAAATCAAAAACTGCAATATTCAGTGAAATGACAGATAAGACAAAAAAACACCTAAACAAAGCAATATCAGACAGAAGACAAAAGTCTACAAAAACATCATTGGGTTCATTTGTGTTTGCCTTGTGGTACTGGACATGGTGTCTACCCTAAAGTGTGGCTAATATATCTAATGAGAATACATTGAAGAAAACTATCTTTTTTCTTTGTAAATGAGTGTAAAAGATAGATAGTTTCTTGGTTAGATTGGGAACCTAATTATACTTCACCTTCTCAGTGTTTGGGTATCATTTGGCTTGAATTTGTATAGGCTCCAAATCATGTTGCTGCCACAATCTCTATTAGTGCACACATGCGTCAGTCCTGTTGTGTGCAGATAAGGCTGTTTCCATCCCTCCTGACTCTCGCAATCATTCTGCATCCTCTTCAGCATAGCTCTCTGAGCCCAAGGACTGAAGTTTGTTGAAGACATCCCATTTATGACTTTAGAGTGTTCCACAATCTCTTACTCTGTGCAAATTGTTTAGTTGTGAGTTTTCATGTTTGCTTTCATCTACTGCAAGAAGTTTTTCTGATGATGGATAAATAAGGCAAACACCTATAGGTTTAGTAGAATATTGTTGTTAGTCATTTTTTTTTTTAGCAGAGGAGAGTAGGATTTGTATTTCCCCTGGGCCCATGGTCTATCTACTCTTAGATTAATGGCCAAAAGAGCCTTTTTAAGCTTAGACTCATTTCTGTTTTATTTAGAAGGCAATGATTATTCAGCCTCATGTAATAATCACTCAAAGGAGTATTAAGGAAGATGACTTGGGGAGGAGAGCCCCCAAAGAAGGGAAATAATATATATTATTATGTAATAATTTATATAATGTATAATAACATATGTATTTTCTACATATAGGTATAGGTATGGAGAAATAGGAGGGAGACTGGAGTTCTATGTGGTAGAGTGGATCTTAAATCCAATAAATGGGTGATTGCTCCCTCCAATGACGTTTGTGCCACTCTTACTTTAGTATGCCTTGAAGGTGGGTCAGAGATGTTGATCACATGGTTTATATCTGCAATGATGTTTACCTTTCTCCTATGGTAATATAAAAAGTACCTTACAGTACAACACTAGAAAATAGGGGTGAAGATTCTAGTTAGCCACCATCTTTATGTCTACATGGTCTATGAGACTGTAATTGTCCATAGGCATCAGACCTACTGTCAGTCTGTAGAGAGCAACCAACAGCCTCGGCAGTGGCCTGAGATGTGTGGTGGCTCCCATGTGGATCCTTTGGCCAACAATCAACTAGGTGTAGCCACTGGTGGCACAGAACTGGAGTTTTCATTTATTGGAAAAAATATCTGGTTGCACCATTTACATCCCCATTTTTATTACTCCTATTAGATTTCTTTCATATAAGTATATATTTTAAGAGGCTTCAACAATGAAAAGTTTCCATATGACCCTTCAAATGTCCCTTAGTGGGTCTGCAAGGTCCCTGGCAAACAAGGGGCCCTGATCCTGTACCAGAAGATCCATCGGAGGGGTGAGTGTGTTC
>LOEQ01009017.1:37782-47888 GCA_001685075.1 Bramus lutescens | reverse complement strand
AGAGAGAGCGCGCACCTGGATCTCCAAGTTTATGTTCCCCGGCTCCACCAGGCCACGCCCTAGCCAAATGTGATTGGCTGAGCTTCCCCATCAGCTACTATGAATAATGTTGCTATGAAAATGTAGGTTGAGCAAATGTCCTTGTAGTATGACTGTGCTTCCTTTAGGTATATGCCCAAAAGTGGTATTGTTAGGTCTTGAGGTAAGTTGATTCTTAATTTCTGAGAAATCACCAGTCTATAGTCCACAACACCAGAGAAGCTAAAAACCCTCTTCCAGAAACAGGTGGAAGCAGATGCAGAGATCCACAGCTGACCACTGGGCTGAGCTCAACCTAAGTGAGGAATGAACAAGAATATGAACAAAGACATCAGACCTTGATGGAGAAACACACAAAAACAGCTGACCCAAGCTAGTGGGAGATCACTGACTCCTGACTAACAACTGGGGAACCTGCATAGGATCAAACTAGCCCCCCCCCGAATACAGGTGAAAATGGTGTAGCTTGGGCTGTATACGGGGCCCCTGGAAATAGGACCAGGGTTTAACTTTAATGCGTGAACTGACTTTGTAGAGCTCATTTTCTTTGGAGACAGTCCTTGCTCACCCTCGACACGGTGGGTAGGACCTTGGTCCTGTCTCAAAGAGGTGAAAGGACAGACTTAGTTGACTTCTCAGTAGAGGCCTTACCCTCTCTGAGGAGCAGACAGGGGATGGGATGGGGAGATTGTGGGGGGAGTGGGAGGAGAAGAGAGAGGGGGAACTGGGATCGATATGTAAAAACCAAAAGGAAGAAAGAAAATGTTGGTCTTCAATGCCCTGAATTGTTTTATACTTCAAGTTTTTATTAGTTCTTTGAGAATTTTATCCAATATGCTTTGGTCATATTCATCCCCACTCCCTCAGTTCTTTTCAGATTCATGCCTCCAAGATTGTTTTGTGTTGTTCAAATGGTCTTAGATGTGTGGCTTCCCACTGGAGTGTGGTCAGCTCGGCAGCGGCTACACCCAGTGAAAACTGACTCTTCTTTTCTACTAGCTTGTTAACAACTGTCAGCATGTCATGTTCTCTTGTAATCACCCACACCCTCTGCCTCTTCCAGTCATTTCTCCACCTCTTTCACAATGATCCTTGAACCTTAAGATGGGAAAATGTGATTTATATAGCCCACTTAGGAGTGAGAATTTGATAGTTTTTGATTTCCTGTACGTTGACCCATTGTGAGTCCCTGTGTTAATTGTCATCTACTGCAAATTGTGGCTTATCAAAAAAAATGTGGCTTCTCTGATGAAGGCTGACATATGTATTAGTCTATGAGTATAATGATAAGTCATTAGGATCCAGTTTAATACTGTGTCTATGTCCCAGGTGCTCTTGTAGGGCCTATGATTTGTCTAACCATAGATTGTTGGCCCCTTTGGCAGTGCCAGGTACAGTTTCCACTTTATAGAGCAGCCTTTAAATACATCCTAAAGCACTTGGTTTCTCCCATATCATTCATGACACCGTTTCACCAGGGGCTATAACTTGTCTGGCAGGTCATTATTGTAGCTCGCACCGTTTATAGATGGGTAAGACTGGTGACTGTTTTTCTCCTCCAGTAGCACGGCCTAGCACCTTCCGGTGCTAGGAAAGCAGGCCAGCAGTGATGAAGCTTCTAGGTCAGTGTCAGTTTGATTTCTCCTCATTCTGTGGTTCAAGTAGGTGTGATCTTCAGCAATAGGGTCTTCCTGTCAAGTTCTGGAGGGTAGTAACCAAGAGCACTGACAGTAACTGAAATGTCGGGAGGTCTAGCCTACGGATTGTCACTAGCCAAGAACTCCAAAAGAAAAAAACCTTCCTGGCACGTTTTTTTTTGTTTGTTTGTTTGTTTTGTTTTTGTTTAGATTCTGGGTAGTAGGAGGGGAATTGTAGCCTCGCTAAATGGTAGATCCTTTCTTTTTCTCTCTTTCTCCCTGGAACATCCAAATTTAACCCTTCCTTTGCCTTTATTCCCTTTATACCAATGCATTCTACCACCCTCCCACCTCATGAAAGCCATTCCTCACATAAAAGTTGACTATATTTAGGTGGGCCACTTTCTCGATTTATTAATATAGCTATCTGATTCATCATCAACAACAACACCGTTATTACTATTACTCTAGTCTTTCTGTAGCCTTCAAATTCTGGCAGTCAATGTTTGAACTCTTTTCTTGTTCAGCAGCTCTGTAGTTCTAGACTTATGTTTTCCTGCACACATTTTAGAATCTATCTATTGATGTCTATAGTATGGACACATACTGGGATTTCAATTAATCTACATATTTAATTAAATAGTCACCACAACAAAATTGTATTCAAATTAATTCAATGGAGATATTTATTTTAATTAGTGATTTATTATTTTTTTCAGTTTGTAAATATAGATCTGGTACTTATTTGTCATATTTATGTCTAAATTTGCCTGTCACTTGTAAGTAACATTTCATGCCTTTGCCAACTGTTAAAACTTAGATAATTTAATTATTCAACATCAAGATATGTAAAATCATTTGATCTTATTGCAAAACCTTGCTACATAGATTATTAATCCCCGAAGTTACATTTATTTTCTCATTTGGAGGCAGTTTTTCTTAGAGATATCTGTGAGTAAAAATTTGTGAATTCCTTGATTCCTATTACATTTTCTAGTTTAGTAAAATGCTATTTTGTTAATAAATTTTTTATCTTACGTTCATGACATATCTGTTTGTCCTGAAGTTCATTATGTATTAATGTCAATGGTAGAAAAGTACCAGAGTTAAGAGAAATCTCTCTAGACAAAATTGTACAGAAATAAATTGTCATTTATTTCTTAAATATTGGTCAATTGCCATCATAGAACAATCCATATTTGGTGCCTTCTTGTCTGAGAAGTTGATACTTAGAACTTTAACTCCCTTTAGAAGTACAAAACTCACCAATCTTCCTATTTCTCCAAGTGTCATTTTCCAAGGACTCTCCTTCAGTCGGGTGTCGCTGACGGGATTCATTACTTAAGTGCCCACAAGTTCTATGATCATTACCTTTCTTCCTTTTTCTGGTATTAAGAATTTTCTGTCTCTCTTTTCTTTTATCAGTCTGGTCAAAGTTTTATAAACTATGTTAATCCCCAAGGGACAGCTTTCCATTGACTTTGCTATTATTTTCTTCTTCAGATTCTAAAACTTTACTTTGTAAGTTTAAAACATTTCTTACTGCTTGATTTATTCTTAAATTGTTCTTCTTTTGGTTTCGTAAGGTAAGAATTTAGATGGTTGACTTTAGAAATTATTTCTTTACATACAACCCCCCTACACACATATGCAAATTCATGCTAAATTCAGTGAGGAGTGTACTCAGTACATCGTCCAACTCTTGGCAAGCTATATTTTATTTTCAACTAAATAAAAGATTTTAAATTTCTCACTAGACTTCTTGGAAGCATGTATTAATTAGAAATATGTTGTGTAATTTCAAGATATTTGGAGATTGTCCAACTGCTCTACTCTTGTTGATTTCTATTTTAATTCAGCTTTGCTTTGAGAATATATTTTGCATGATTTCCACCCATTAAAAGTTATGATGATATAGACTGTCACAAAGAGTATAGTTGATTTAAATAAATGATCCACATGAGCTTGAGAAGAATATGAGTTGTTAGAGTGAGGATCCAATAACTGTCAATTAGAACAACATTATTGATTGTACCATTTAGGTCACCCATACTTTTATTGATCTTCTATCTGCTTGATCAACTGGACACTGACAGAATAATATTAAATATTTCAACTCAAACATTAGGTATCTATTTCTTTTCATAGCTATGAAATATTTGATGCATATATTTTGATGTTAGGATGTCTCTTCTTGCAGTATTGATTTATCATTATGCAATGCTTAAGCTTATTTCTGAATATTTCCTTTGTTCTAAAATCTGAAATCTCTGAGGTCAATATAGATACTCCTGCTTTCTTTTGATAAGTGTTAGCCCAGTTTATATTTCTGTCTTTTAACTTCTATCCTACTTGAGTTTTAATATCTAAATAAAGCTTCTTATTAATAACATACACTTATAACATATGATTTTGCCCCATGGCAGCAATATATCTTTAATTCTTGTATTTACCCATTTCAATTTAGTCCTTAAAATGATCATTAATAAGATTTAACTAATAGAAATTTCTGTATTTCTTACCTGCCTTTTGTGTGAATTAACTCCCTTTTTCTTGCTTTATTTATCTTGATTGTATACATATATATATATTAATTTTTATATCATTTCTTCCTTCATAATATTGGTTAAATACTTTCTAAAGAAAACCGGGGTCAAGGATAGAATTTACAATTTATATTTTAGCTAGTTTAACTTACTTTTAAATAGCACCTTGCGAATCAATCACGAAGAACAAAAACTTCGCTTCTGTCTGTCCAAAGTGTTCTTGGCGTTGACTCTTCTGTCTCACTTGTCCACGTGTTGTAAGTACACAAAGTGTTGTTTCTTTAATGAGTTTTAAGTTTACTTTTAATTCCACCTTAAACTCAGTAAGAAGAAGATTTTACTCAGCATTAGTCACTCTTCTCACACCACTTTCCATCCTACTTTGTTTGTCAATATCCATCTCTTCCCAACTGAAAGGGTTTTACTATTTCTTACAGGGCAGATTTTTTGGTGATAAATTGCCCTAAATTGGTTTGTTTGAGAATTTTTTCTCATTTACTATTGAAGGATAATTTCACTAGATACAAAGATTTGAGTCATTGGTTCATTTTTCACTATTTTAAATATTCCACTAAACTCCATCTTTACTCAATAGTTTAAAAAATGTCTACAGTAAAATTTATCCCTGTTATCTTAAAAATAGTGTTTTATCTCCTAGCATCTGTCTTTGTTTTAGCTTTCTGCACTTTGAATGTGATGTGCTTAGGAGTATGTGTGTGTGGGGGGGTGTCTTTGTGTGTGTGTGTGTGTGTTTTCGAGTTTTGTGTCTGTCATAGGTTTGGAAAGTATCCTGATATACAATATTATTTTTGAAGATATGATTTTACCATGTTATCTCTTCACCATCTTGTATTAAATTCTTCATCCATTTTAAGGATTAATGCTGTTCCACAGCTCTTAGTTAGGTACTATATCTCCTTAAGTTTGTGAAGGAATTATTTACTTGCTCTTCTCCCTGTAATTCAGTGTGTTATGCTTCTACTAATTCATATGTTTTTGCAAATATGTAAAGACTACTGGTGGTTGGAGTGTGGAAAATCCTTGTTTTGATTGCTAGATCTTCCTTATAATTATCTCTTATATTATTCCATCTTCTTCTCCTATTGTTTCCATATGTTGCTGATTTTTCCTTTACATCTTTATCGCATTGATTACAGCAAAAACTGAAGTTACCATTTAAAAAGGCTCCCCTAAGTTAAACATGCTAAAAGGCTGATTGACTGGTTAGAACTAAAAGCATTCCAGAGAGCTGAAATGCCTGAACCAAACTGTCTTAAGTTATCTTTAATTCCATTTATAATCTTTCACCTCCTACCTCTATGTAATAATGGTTTAGGTAAATTCTTTCGGAAGATACTAACAGGATGCTAGCTTCTGCCAACCCTAGGTTAAAAAAGTCATCAAACACCATCTACCTCAAATGGAGATTTACTGGGATTGCTGTCACTCACTAAACTGATGTTTCCAACAAAATGTTTACAAAATGCCTTAATTATAACTTTATTTTGATATGTTACTATAAGGACTTCAAGAAATTCTTACGACATTGAAACATGCTATTTGGGTTGACCTGAATCCATGATTCCAGGCCATGCTCAGATTTGGCTCTAGACTAAGTTATTTCTTACTGTCTTTGAGGTAAGGCTGTGTTTTTGCTTCAAACAGATTTTAGCAACCAGCATAGGGCTTCAGATATGATCTACTTTGCCTGCTAGATTCACCTTGATTGGCCCCAGCTATCATCTTGTGCACACCCATCAAGCACTGCTTCCCTGGGCAATGGTCACTTGCTTTATTATGAGATGACTGCTTAGATTCTTTTTGTTTGTTTGTTTGGATAACTTTTTCTGTGTTTCTTTTTCCTTTTTGTTTCCTAGCATTTGGTTTCAAAAGACATCTTATTATGTTTGTTTTATTTCAGCACATTTTGTCTCATGGAACTCAGTTTAATTTTTATTGTTTTCAGAACATTTACTAATTTACAACCATTAGTCTTTCTGCCCCTGTCACTCTTCAAGTACCTGATTCTGAGCTCTTCTGAAACATTTCCTGTTCGTTGCAATCTTGTTACTTTAGCTTAATTCCATAATTGCTCTAACTGCACAGATGCCAGTTATAAGAGACACTTATTACCCTCCAGCCCAGTGGGGTGGGATCGAGGTGTCAGGACTGATATGCTATAGCATATAATCATTTTAGAAGGAAGCTCTAAATCTATCCCATTCCTGGGTTGTGGGGAATTATTTTGCCTCAGATAGGAAGGCATACATAAGGGCTAATCATCTAGTGCAGACGTGGTTTTCTACCTGTGGTTGTGACTTGTTTGGAAATCAAACAACCCTTTTACGGAGTTCCTTCTGCCTGCTTTCTCTCTTGTATCTACAATAAAAAATCTCCATTCTTCAGAGCAGTCATGTCCTCCTCCTATTTCACTTTCCAATCAGTTCTACTATTTGTTGATACAATGAAGCTGTCACCTCTTCAAAGGGAATAAGAGTTTGTTCTGGAAAAACATAGGGGAAACCTTTGTCCAGGAATCAGTATTTGGGCTACCCCAGGTATGGCAGTAACAACTTCATGGGCATTTGCAGTACAGAAACCATAGTACAATGAACAAATGATGCAAGCCTCATTTCTTCATTCAGGTTTTCTGTGAGGGTTATCAAGATATTCCTATTTTAAGAAAACAGTGTTGCTACTAACAGGATCAGTCAAGGATTCTATATCAGAGTACAGAACGGTTTGACCTTAGTAATGTTTAATGATCTTGAGTTAATGCCAGCCAAGCTTTATCTATCCTGTCTTTCTTTGGCTTTTTTACCTTTTACAATCTTTTTTTTTTTTAGTCTATCCTTCCCATCTCCCTACCAGGCAACTTCATGTTCTTTCTCATTATCTCTCTGTAAGAGAGAAAAACAAAAGCAAGCAAAGAAACAAAACAAAATCAAAATGAACATAACCCTGCTAACACCCCCCCACGCACACAGCCAAAACAAAATGTAATAAACAAGCCCCCACACAAAAATAGAGCTCATTTTGTGTTGGCCAGTTACTCCTGGACACGGGCTTGCCCTTAGCATATTTTACCATCTAGTTTTGTCCTTGTCTGTCTACTGCAATTTTGAAACATTCCTTTATCTTGAAAAAAATTAAACAAACAAAAACTAATTTGCAATATGAAAGCATTTTAATTTAACCTTGAAAAAAATCCATTCAACTATTATGTTTCTTGCTTTTATTTTATTCATGTTTTTATTTTCGAGGGGGTGTTGTTTATGCTTTTATTTTTCTTCCAAAAATTTATAAAAAGATATAAAATAACACTGTTTTATTGAAAATCTGGGAATTTATCTGCAAACAAGGGGAGATTATAAAAAATATCCAGCAGTTATAACTACAGCTAGAACAAGTTTTAAAGAAGTTCTTGCTAAAGCTCTAAGTCCTATAATAATGCATACTTCAAACCCGCCTTTCAGGGCTTCTTCATTTTGGCCCAGTAGGCCCTGTGATACATTATTTTTCCAAATACATTGTATGGAGTGAAAGCCAAACCTAAATTACATTTGTGATGTAACAAAGCACATTATTCTGTTACCTGCTTACATGATGTTTTTAAGCCCTAAGCAGAATAAACGGGCAGTTACAGGCTGAACAGTCATTTAATATGAATGTCTTGTTTCTTATTTTGCTTTTGTTTTGTTTTCTTTATTCCCATTTTTTAAATTGTAAATAAATTCTTTTGTCATACAATACATTCCAGCCACCGTTCCCCCGACTTCCTCTCCTCATAGCTGGCCACACACACAGCTTCCCCTTTCCCAGATCCATTCCCCCCTCTGTTTCCTCTCCAGAAAAGAGCAGAACTCCATGAGGCAACAGTCCAACAGGACAAACAAGATGGCAATAATAATACAAGGCAAACACCTTCATATCAGGATTGGATAAGGCAACCAAAATAGGAGGAAAAGAGTCTTAAAAATAGGCAGAAGAATCAGAGACACACTGGCTCCCACTGTTAGGAGTCCCCCCCAAACACCAAGCTAACAGCCATAACATATATACAGAGATCTTTTGTTTTGTTGTTGCTGATTCATTTTCGTTAAGATTCGTGCCCTTTGGGGTTTGATTAAAATGAGGACCATGAAAGCTATGTTTCTTTAAAGACAGGGTTAAGGAAATGCTAGAGAATATGCAAGCAGGTGACAGTCACTGCACGGTAGTGCTATTGCTAAGTTCAGAAACCATCCTAAAACGGTTATTATCACACACACACAAACACTCATACCTTAAATCCGGCAGACCAAGAGCAATAATTTTACATGGCAAGCTAAACATGCAAAAATGAAGTAGCCACACATTTTGCTATGTTGCTATATTTAGGAATTTCAGAGGCAAATTGAGTTTTGTTCCATATTGCATTAGACTCAAAAATAGCATGAAAATATGATCATATGAAACAATTGTAAATGCACAGGAATGCAGAGTCTACTCTTCAATCAAGTCAAAAATTTCTATCTCTATTTTTTCAAGTGTAGGAAAGGCAGTAAGAGCAGGAACATTTACAACTGAAACTTGCTCTGTAGACCTAGGTTATTATGCCCCACCCACAAAGAAAAGTTATTCAGTAGAGAGAGAAACACCTTTACAAATGGAAGCATTTAATGTGGTGTGTAAACGATTGGCTCTTTCTCTTGGATTTATCATGAAATAGCCCATAGCAGTTTTTCTCATTGGCATAGAGTTTTGCTCTGCTTGGGTGTAAAGAAAGAAATCAAAGTTGGAGAACAGATTAGAAGGGTGTTGAGCGTAGCAATATTCCTTAAATTTACCTCTGGTTCTGACACAAGTTCTAAAATTTTTAATGTGGTGGTTATTTAATTTTAACATCATTTGTATTTTTTTGGTTTTTCAAGACAAGGTTTCTCTGTAGCTTTGGAGCCTGTCCTGGCACTCACTCTTGTAGACCAGGCTGGCCTTGAACTCACTTAGATCCACCTGTCTCTGCCTCCCGAGTGCTGGGATTAAAGGTGTGCACCACCACTGCTTGGCTATCATTTGTAATTTTGACACAATCCCTAAGACTGTTACTATACTTGTTAATTATCAATTTTTGCATTTATTTTCTTTAGATATTTTTAAATGTCCAGTAAAGCAGGCTGCTGTCAATTCAAGAATTTTATCGTTCTGCTTATGACTTCTGGGTAGCATGCAAAATGAGCAAACAACAACAGTAAAAACAATTGAGGAATGAGAAGTGTTCTCTCCTAGAAACACATACCTATGTTAGAACTGTCTGTGGTTTCGAATGCTTACATGTTGAATTATCATAACATCAAACACGGAAACAGCTCGAGTAACATAACACTTCCAGTTTCTTCGCCTCCAAACCTTTCCTCCTTCCTTGAATCCCAGTTTTCATTTTCTCCTTAAAATTGCAGTCTTCCCTGTATGTGGGAGTCAGGGAATATGTGAGTGAATCAGACCAAATTCATGTTTTTTTTGGGAGTAGCTCATTCTTCCCTCCAACCAGGATTGGCTCCTCCCATTGTGCTAGGCTTAGTGTGTAGTTTCCAGTAAAACAGTGGAGGTGCAAGACACTAGATCAGTGGTTCTCAACCTTCCTAATGCTGCGACCCTTTAATACAGTTCCTCATGTTGTGCTGACCCCAAACTACAAAATTTTAATTTTGTATTACTTTGTTACTGCAATTTCACTACTGTTATGAGCCATAATGTAAATATCTCTATTTTCCAATGGTCTTAGGCTGAACATGGCCAGCAAATAAACCTGACCATGAGGAGAAAGGGGGGGGGGACAACAAGAGAAGAGATAGGTGATGTAGGAGGGTCATCTGTCTATGTGTTACTTTCATTGATTAATAAA
>LOEQ01009017.1:18974-37001 GCA_001685075.1 Bramus lutescens | reverse complement strand
GAGGGCCGCAGGTACTGAGAGATGCTGAGGAGGGCCAAAGGTACTGAGGGATGCTGGAATAGTGGGCCTGTTTCTGCTGTTATATGTTAAACAGGCACTTCAATTAGCCATTTGTCCTGGGTTTCTTTGAGACCTAATACTGATAATTCTAAACCAATATCATATCTGATACTCTATTTTATGTCCCTTTGAATTTAAAGTGATTTTCCCCTCACTTTTCCTATGCTCTGTTCCTTTTTTCCTGAAATCTAGACATAACGTTTTGTGGTTAGACAGAGGTAAATTGACCTACAGCATGAGGGCTTTGGTTTCTCAAGTTAAGAGTTGATCTGCATGTATTTGTGGAGCTAAGCGCAAGAGAATTACAGTTGCCCCGAAGTCCTTGGTTATTCCTTCCCTCCCACTTCATATTTCACTAGGTGGTCCCTCTGAGAGTGTCCTGCTGCCTGGTCTGCCTTCTTTCACAAGTGATGCACCGTGACCTTGCTGATGGGCAGGCAAGATGGAGGAATGGACATGTCCTAGTATGTATGATTAATTATTACTCTATCAGTGAGCGGTGTCTCTCAGAAATGTTTTCCAGTGCGCTGGCTCTGCCTGGTCTGCCTCCTCACTCCACCACCACCACTCCCTTCTAGAGCAACTGTATTCCCAGCCTATTTATATGAAGATTCATAGAGAACTCTTACCTCCCTTGCCATTTGCATAATATGGGAAGGCTGGAAAGAAGAGTTGACTGAAAAATTGCTTGCCCCAGCTGGGATAATACAGATTTTTTTCCCCTTGATCATTAGATCTTTATTATTAGAGGAGGCCCCCAATGTGCTTCAAAATAATTACTCTCCCATTCATTTAGCTAGAACTGGGAGAGATTTTCTCAGATCTTCATCTTATGAATCTATTAGGATTTCTGGAGTTAAGAGTTCACAAAGGCATGTCCCCTAAAGACCACAGCCTTGAGGAAGTTTTCCCTCCAGTCCACAGACCGCCTGCAGCAATGGGTCATAATTAGTATTTAAATAATCCTGCTGATTCAGCAGCCCAGTGCCTTCTCCAAGGAAATACATTCTTTTGCGCCTTTTCCTCCATGGCCCTGTGTCTAAAGATTCTGATTCTGAGGAAGTAGCTTTCCTTACTCCTTCAGTTGTCTGTGGGGGTCTAAGGAAGGTAATTGTCTTCGGTGGGTCCAGATTTTCCTTGAAAGGAAGACAGTTTCAACAAGCTCTTTGCATGTTGAAATTGAGACCAGAGTTTTGTTGGACTTCAAGTTTTGTCCTTTTCTGGAAGATCAAAAGGCTTGTTGTTTCCTCAGCCTTTTCTTCAGATGGGCTTGCTTTCCAGTTTGATTGCTGCCTGAACAATAATGAGGCCTGTTATCATCTAGCTCTGGTAACAATGGCTAAATAGGCTTGTAGCCCTTTGCTAGAAAAAAAAATAACTGAAATATAAAATCATTTTGCCTGATTTCTCACATACAGGAAAAAACAGAGAAAATAATGCCCACTTTCATTGTCAAACTATTATAGTTATGATTTACTGCATCTTAAAAATTCCAATTGAATAAACTGAATAATTGGCCTTTTCCCCTAAATTTGGAAAGGTTAATAACAATAAAAATCCACAAGCATAATTACCTGTCATTCAGAGCCATTGTTTATTTCACCCATTGATACCTGGGCTTACAGCCAGTACTATAAAATTTATTTCAATCATAAAACAATGAATTAAAATTCCTTTAAGGAAACTTTAAAAAGGAAATGTGATTCTTAATCTATGTTTTTATCTTCCTCCCTCCCTCCTTCCCTCCCTCCTTTCCTCTCTCCTTCATGTCAACAGAAAGGTTTCTAGTCAACAGCTGGGGAAAGAGTTTGAAGCATACGAAGAATTTGGCTGTGCGCTGGTACTTTTCTTGCTGCTATGACAAATTGCTGACAAATTGACCTGAGGGATGAAGGATTTATTTTGTCTCACAGTTTCAGAGCATCACAGTGGAGATGCTGTGGCTGTGAAAATGGCTTGAGTTTTGGCAGAAGTAGCATGAAGTGTTTGGTGGTGCTGCATCCATAATCAGGAAGTGACAAAGACGAATGCAGAAGCTAAGCATCACCTTCACAGCATATATGGTGGCCTCTCTTGGCCTCCTTGGGGAACCCAGTCTGGATGGGCCTTACCTGGACTCTGTGGGCTTCTGAAACCCTCCAAGCCTCCATGACCTCAGATCCTTGCATTTTGCATGTCTAAAAAAGTAGCAGCACATGAGCAAGGCTGCCCAGTTCTACTGTTGGCTTGAGATATAGCCATACCTTCTTCCAGCATATTTGTGCAGCCCTCTAGGTATCTTGGCAGTTGAATTTGGAAAAACAGTTGCTGATGTGCCTGGTTTTGAGCAGGAAGCTTCTTCACCTGTGTTATTAATTTGACTCTCTTCTTTCAAATGCATTTGCATGTTTGTAAGTTGAAGCCTTTGATGGGAGGTGATCTTGTTCTCAGGGTCCCTCTTCTTGTCTCTGTGCATCCACAGGGCCTCTCTTTAATGCCTTAACCTCTCATAATTTCAGCTGTTTTCTTTGTACAGGCCCTATCTGCAACTTTAAACTCACCGAAGCTCCTTTCTTTACCAACCTGCACATTTTTATCTTTCTTCTTTCTTTCCCTAATATATGACTAAGAGCAACGAGAAGTAGCCACGCCGCATGCAGATGTTATGTTGCAGGAAATCTCCTGTGTTAAACAACTTAGCTTATTACTTTTGGGCTCACCTTCATTCAAGCTATCAGGACAAGAGCAAAAAGGAGTTTGTGCACTGCCAGAATATAGTTCAAATGGCCTCTTGCTAAATTCCCAGTATAATTTTTAGTTCCCTCAGAAACCTGATACGCAGACTTGATTTTCTACCTTTTCATTGGCTTTCTATTCATCTACAGCCGCACCAAACTGAGCATCAGGCTCTTCTTACAATATTTGAGGGTTTCCCTCACATAAAACTCACTCTTCAGCATTCTACCTAAAAATTAGTCCAGTGGCCTAAAAACTACACGGTCAGGTTTGTCATAACACTAGTCCTCCCTGTCTACCAATTCTCGATAATAGTTACTTTTCTCATTGATGTGATTAAATACAATACAAAAGCAACTTAGGGAAGGTGGGCTTATTGATCTATAGTTTAGGACACAACCCCGGTGGTGAAGGCATTGCTCTGAGAGCGACTCAAGCTAAGGCAGAAGGAGTGTGAGACGGATGGTCATATTGCCATCCATAGCCAGGAAGCAGAGAGCAGCTTCCTTTTTCCTTTGTCCTGGTAAGTTAGTCCACAGTATGGTCTTCCCAGCTTTCTGGAAACATGCCCATATACATATCTAGAGGTGTGTCTCCAAGATGATTCTAAATCCAGTCAAGTTAACAATAAAGATTAGCATAAAAGTCTTCATATTTTCATCTCACTTTTCTTCTTCATTTCTTATATTTCAGGGTGGTCATAATCGCCTCTGTCTACATGGAATTATGAAATTTGTCTTTTCTGTCTGAGTAATATAAATTAAAGACCCTGAGAACCCATGTGCTGTAGGCAATATGCAAAAGAGCACAGAGTTTCAGAAGCAGACATGTAAGCTCTCTGCATAGGTTTATATAGGGTTTGAGTTCACCTCAGACATCAACAGGCTGAACATTTGATTGCCTGAAGGTCATATGTTGAAATCTCATGCTAATGAACAGGTACTGGCAAGTGGGGGCCTTTCAGAGGTGGCAAAGTTCACTGATAGATGGTTACTCTTGTGAGCGGGAGTCCATAGAGTTCCCTCACTCTAAGAAAAGCCTGACTAAATAGGAAGAAACTTGCCTGTGAAAAAGAGCAGATTTTCCACATACCAACTTTGCTAGAGCTTTGAGACAGCACCTCCTGGCCTACAAAACTAGGAGAAACAAGTGTTTGTGGTTTAAGCCAGCAGGGCTGTTGGTTATAGTTGTTATTGTTATTTTAGTTTTAACAGCTTTGGTGGGCTAAGACCCAAGGCAGCATCGCGAAGCCTCTGGGAAGTAAAGTGTTACACACAGTAGACAAGGCTCTGAGGAACATGTGGGCAAGGAACAACCAAAGCAACTTAGCAAGGCCTTGAAGCACTAAAATGACATTTTGAGCTCCTACACATAAAAGGTGAAACAGGACTTGCTGCGAGAGCCTAATCTGGAGGCAAATTCCCAGGGTATTCATTCACTAGTGGCTTGATGGAAGGCAAGGGCAGCCTCAGTAGACTAGTCTGGATTAGTTCCCTGTGCTTTTCTCTGTCCTTGACTGAGGATGCTCATTCCAAGCAGACAGAATAAAGACCATGAGTCAAGCGTGATCACACTGAGCGCATTTCAGATATTTCAATATTACTCACATAACAGATCTGAAATTGGTCTTTTGTCACCTAATGAAGTTTGCTGTCTGCTAAATCAAATGGCAACAGTCTCCCGGGATTGTAATAAGACTCACACTCTCTTGATAWACTTTTTAATCCAACGTTTATTAAAACAGTTGACATTGGAAGTATGATAAATTCCAAAGAGAAAATATTATCAATAGATACCAAGTAAAATGACCCAAATGTTAGCCTCATCAAAGACTAGAAATCGTTTATTGTAACAATGTTGCATGAAGTAAACGTTCCACATAAATGTAAAACAGTGTTTTAAGGCAGAGAGCCAAAACAGTGTGAAAGAATCAAAATAAAATACATAAGTGAAAATATAATATATGAAAAAATTAAAATTTATTTGTGGTTATCCCTTATCTTAATGGACATGAGATAGCCATTGAACTTGAAGGTTATTCATGAGAAATGACTAAGTCTAATTGTTTTTTAAACAATTTGCATACATTTTGATATAAACCCAAACAGCTGATGATTACTATTAGAATTTAGGGTTCTATGGAAATATTAAATCTGCTTTTCAATCTTCTATCTGAATTTAGGGCAGAATAGTTAAATAATGGCAAAATTATGTGTTATCATTTCTGAAGATATCCCCTATTCCACACTACTACTCATCGTTTCTCTAGGAGTCAAACTAGTTAAAGTGACAGGAGCAAATTTCTTAGGTATTCACTAGTAACCTGATCAAACACAAGGGCAGCCTCAGAAGACTACTGTTTGGATTATTTCCCTGGACTGTTCTCTGTCCTTGTCTGAGAAAGCTCAGTCCACACAGAGATTTCAGATCCTGAGTCAAGAGTGATTGTACTAAGCACATTTCAGATATTTCTATCTTTCCCATAGGACAGATCTGAAATGCTAAGACGGGGTGGTTTGATATGCACTCCCCTGTATAAGAGCACGGTCAGTGCTGCCTGTGTGAACTGGTGAGTAATGATCACTTACAGATCAGGAGAGTGACATATTGTTCATTTATCACAATGCGTATCTGTTACTTACATAGTGACTTGTGGATTTACTAGACAGCAGTTTGTAGTTCACGCACTCATAGTTTTTAACAGGTGCTAGAAAGTGACGCTATATTCCTGGTGGCACTAGTGCTGTTTAACTTAGAGGCTAAAAGGTGTATTTATCATAACTGCATAAGAGGACTAACTGAAGCACACACAAACACACAATCTCTTAACATACATATTAGCCCTTTCAGGAAAAAATACACAGATGCAAATGTAGATGATATAGCTATAGAATAGGTATAGATTCTCTGGTACCCATGGAGTAGCATTTGTTTCTATTTGGTGACACACATCTTGCCATTGTATTTTGTAAAGTCTATAAGCTTACACTATGTACTTTTTCTAGTCCTATGCCAAGTGAGCATCTTTGTTAGCAATAGCTTGTTTTAGAATTATTTATACTGTTTTCAGAGTTTCGGTTTTCATCTGAATGTGATTTTCCATGTATTGTATCTTCATTTGTTTCTTTTCCAGAAATAGTGTCTTCCTCTGCTGCTGTAAACATGCATCCTCTTGTGTCTGTGTATGCCTCACCTCCTATGTGTTTCTCATTTGGATCTACCATGCTATGGAATTGCTTTGTGGTTGCTTTCAGGCAGAGATACAGCTTGAATTATTTCAATATAGTTGACTAAATGACTCAGCTAAAAAAATTCAAAGATTGTTTTTCCTTCAGTATAGGAACAAATTTTACATAAATTTAAGATATATGGGGCAATTCTCAGATTTATAGTTTGTCCTATTGATCTAGATGAATATTTATGAATCTTAATCACAATATTGAGATACTATAGTTTTGTCAAGTTTCATCATGTTTGATGCAATAATTTTTTTCCTGATTCTTATTTTTTCATATAAGCCTTAGAAACAATTATGTCAGAATTATAGTTGAAGTGTTTTTCTCATTTGGTTAGTTATATTGGCATTTGTTTATAAATACAGTTAAATTATTTCAGGTATATCATTTTATTGCCTGCAATAAAGTTTTATAATTTTTCCAGGTCAAATTTTTCACAATTTTTGTTTGATATTTTCTTGGGTATCTTGTAGTTTTGATATAAATTGAAATGGCTATTGTTCTAAGGATTGTTAGGATTTTACTGGTTAATTTCAATGTATGAAAACATTATCAAGTCTTAAGAATTAATAGTAATTTTTCTGGGTTCTTTTAATATTAATATATTTGAAATTATCTTGAGTACTATCAATGAATAATATTTATTGATAACATTAATCCATTTTCCTTTTTTATTGTTGCTTTTCCTGTTTAACTGCATTTGTCTGATTTCTAACGTACTACCGTATAGCCATAATAATGCCAAGTATCCCTGACATTTTCCTTTCTTTTTGTTCTACTTTGTTTTTTTAGGAATGCTTTGCTGCAGTGGTCAATTTACAAGAATGAGATGACTTTTCCCTTTTATAATTTGTAGAAATACTTGTAAAATTAAATTGAATTTTGTCAAAGCACTTATTTTTGAAATATTAATATGACTCTCTACTTTTAATCTTTAAAGTGGCATACAAAAATATACCTGAAAGCAAATAAAGGCCATGGCAATTTACAAGAATCAACAACCTATTAACCTCACGTGGCTGGACTTACAGTCCAGTGCCTAATATGTCCAGGCCAAGCAGCCACCCTAGGGAACCTGATGCTAAGGTATTTGTAGTTCTGAGCAGGCTGGATCGAATGGGCTCCTCTCTGGTTACGTCTCTAAAATCTTTCATCTATCTCAGAGGAAATGCTGACTTTTGTTTGTGTCTTTGCTTCCTTTTCTGGTAGGGTATTTTGTTTTATTTGTCCTGTTTGTTTTACTCTACCATCAAATACGGTTTCATGAAGGAATAACTGCTTGCATTATGGGAGCTATATTCTTATATGAAACTGTAAATGAATGGATTCCAACTGAACTGAGTTAGAGAAAAGAAATTTCGGGTAGTCAGGTTTCTCAGCAAGTGAACACAAGGTGTGCTAACCTAACCTGCTGCTCCACTTGCAAATTCCCACACTTCTTCCTTCTGTGCTCCCATCCATGTTTCCTCCTCCTGAGCCTTGAGAAGAGTCTCAGAAGCAGTCTCAAGCCTGAACAAAGCTGTTGGAGTTTGGACAGTTATAGCTAGTGCCAGGTTAAAACACTCTGTTCTGCAAGGCCGCCCTGGTACCAAAGGGAACATTAAGGAAAGATTCATGTTTGCTACACTATTGCCAGACATAGCGTCATCTTAGAAGAAAACAAACCAACAAAGTGATAGCGTTAAGAGAGGCAGGGAGCACAGATCTTATTGAAGCTTTATTGAAATCCACCTCAGGTTTTTTATGTTTTGTATTGTGGCCACACACAAGATGAGACGACTAACAGCCTGCCTATGAGCTAAATTTCCCCTTGAAGGAACCAGGGAGGTGCAGCTTCTGAAACTATTAAGATAGACTTTAGTGGGCAAAGAGGCAACCCTTAACCAATCCCAGTCCTACTGTGGTCCTCCAAACACCACTGTCACATCTCCAGGCTACCAACACACACCAAAACTCCTGGCAAACTACCAGTCCCCTGTTCTAAGGTAGGAGGCATGAACATCCTACCTTGTTACGTCAACCTGCCTGGCCCACAGCTCCATACCTTCCTAAGCATAGTGGGAAGGACTAAGCATTCTTCTTTAGAAACCTCTTTGCTTCTTTATTTTTTTCCTTTTCTGAAGCTTCTACATCAGTGTGACTTTAAATGCTTTCCCACTAAAATGGAAGCAGTACTAGGTACCAGCTAGTGGTGTGGGAGGTCCTTCCGTCTGTGTGTTGCTTTTATTGGTTAATGAATAAAGAAACTGCCCTGGCCTATTAATAAGGTAGACCTTTGGTAGGCGGGGAAGGATGGAACTGAATGCTGGGAGAAAGAAGGGTGGAGTCAGGGAGACACCATGGATCTGCTGCCAGAGATAGAAACTTTGCTGGGGGGCCATGACCTCATGGTGCTGCACAGATTGATGGAGATGGGTTAAATTAAGATCTAGGAGTTAGCCAATAAAAAGCTAGAGATAATGGGCCAAGCAGTGATTTAAATAATACAGTTTCTGTGTGATTATTTCGGGGCTGAGCAGCCGGGAACTAACTAGCGGCCTTCCTCCATCATGCTAGTAAGTGCTTGGTGCATATGCATTCAATGGAATTTTGTAATTCAACTTTTTAAGAACAAAACAGAGACCATTTCTTCCATAGCCACCAAGACTATGCTTCTTAGTCAGTTTCTTGTAGAAATTGTATGAAGAAAGATTAATTATAAAATGATCTTTTCCCTCTATGTGTTTTTGAACTTTCACCAGGAAGACACAGACAAGTATCTATCCATTCCAGATGGAGACCAACAGCAGTCCAAAGCAACTCCATTCAGTTGTCCTTAGTGAAACCACTGTATTTATTGGGGCTCCACCGAAAAACTTAGGGATGCAAACACAGCTGTATTTTTGACAAACCTATCCCATTGTGGATGATGATTCTCAGAAGCTCAGGCCCTGGAGAAGCACTCTGACCAGCTTGCAGGCAGCTCCACCAGAGACACAGGCAGTCTTTCCTCTCATTAGCATCCGGAGTCTTATAAGCTTGCATCTTCTCTCCAAGAGGGAGTGTTTCAGCACCAAGGAAATAATTTTACGGCACCGTGCTAATGGTTCTTCTGAGGAATGTGGTATTGAAGCTAGAGGGTTGGTTGCTGGCGCACTGAGATATACATTACTGGAGTGAGATCAAAACACTATGGTAGTTGTAAAATTCAGGGTACTTGGCTTCTACTTAACCCCACCTTTTTCTTACTCATTCTCTATGGTATTTATTAAGTTCTTATAAATCCAGAAATGTTGACAGTTGAATTATATGCCTTCATTTTGTGAGGTCTTTGGGAAAGTAGTCAAGACTTTAGTCTTTAGCGAAAAGAAAACTAACAAGACTGTGGGCATGGTTACATTAGTACATGTAGCATGTGTACAGATATGTGTGAAAATGTTCACATATTCATACAGAATTACCTATGATAAGCTAATATTATTTCAGATATGGAGTAGGAGCAATGAGCATGTGAATACACTATTTTGCATTTACTAAAGTCGATAGCATTATCATCACAGTCTTTCATAATTATAGACAACCCCTAATTTATCAAGATCCAGCACCATCATGGTGTGAAAACAATATATATTCAGTAGAAACTGCTTTGTGAATTTTGATCTTTGACTGGAGCTGTGATAAATAGTAAAATAATTTCTCCTCCTGCTTGGCAGTAGTGGTGAATCATAACTCCAGTCTGCCGTGTAGTCATGAAGGGAATCAGCCAAACAAAACCCATACTCTGTGATAAGCCAGGGTCTTCTCGAAGGTAAGTGTGGTAAATGTGTTTTATACGCAACAGTATTTTAAGCTTATAATAGGTGTGTTGAGACGCGACCTTTCCTAATTCAAGGACCATCAGCACTTGTCTTTTTCTCTGAATATCATAAAGCAGGAAGACATAGATCTTCCTTGGCTCACATCAAAACGCTGTTGCAAAAGCTAAGACATAAAGGAAAACACTAGGTGTGTAGTCTGATGTTCTGCTTGTTGGAGTCTGTTTTTTTTCCTCATGGTTTTGGGAAAGCATGGCATTTATTTTTTGCAGCCTACTTATTAATTGTCTATCACTGTGGGTACTGTGTAAGAAAAGGCTACGTTGTTGAGAGAAATCAAATCTGTACAATGTGAGCTGAGGGACACTGGGGGAAAGACACACTTATAAATGTCTTCCACTTCATAAGCTTTCACTCAGTGCTGAGATTTTTATTGCAAAAGTTTAATATTTTGAGTTTCATCACTGTCCCAGTTAGAGGAAATCTAATCCAGAGAGAGTAAGATTTAAAGCTTTTGTAAATTAATAATATTTTCATAAAGTATCTTATTAAAATCTTCCCAGAAGGTAAGTTTCCGTGTATAAAGCATGATAAAGAAGTAAGAAGTAGGCCATGGCCAGGGCAGTGAACAGTGGGGCAGTGAACCCCATTGGTCCAAAGGCTGACTCAGGTATCACACTGGAAAGGAAAAATGAAGAAAAAAACCCTCAGTGTGTGTGTGTGTGCGCGCGCGCGTGCGCGCACGTGTGCACATGCATGTGTGTGTGCCTGTGCCATAATTGTTCTAATGCAAAAGATGATTGACTACATGGAGATCACACTTTTATATTTACATTCATGAGCACCAGAAAAGCAGGGTAAAAGTTATAATAAAATCAAGAGCATTTGTACTTACTATATCCTATTAACAAAATCAGAAGGTGCTGTATGTTAAGCAGCAAATGAGGAAAACTCATTGTCCTTTAGTCCTCATAACAAAGTGACTACAGATTGCCAGGTGAGAACGGATACTTTTTGGAGTGCTTTAAGATTTTAAGATATGTATGAAAGACAAGTACAAAAGTCTTCATTGCATATCAAACAACTGAGACCACAGAGGAGAGAGCTGGGCTAATTAGGAACTCAATATTATTCTAGAATCGCAATGCCAATCTGCTGATTTATGAGAATAAATGTAACTTTCAAGATAAGTGGAAATTAGCTTGTCTGCTCACTCTAAGGTATTGGTATGGGAAGCAGACTGATTTAGGCATGCAAGACTGAGTATAAATTCCTGCAGCTGTGGCTGCAAACCCTCACTCCGCCCTGCACCAGCCTATGATCTCACCTCATTTCCTAACCTCAGCTAATGCATTTGTTTTAAGCTTTCTGTAAAATGGAGGAAATAACACTTACTTTGGCAGGCTATTATGATGTCATGTGTGCAAAGGAGTACAGCACAGTATTGATGCCATTTAGACCCACAGTAAACGGTCGGCTTTTATCATTACTTTTGTAATTCAAATAGATGATGACATCAGTCGCTGACAGCCTGATGTGCCTGTCAGACTGACAAGGTCCTTTTTCTCCATGTGTTAGTGTTTGGATAGAAACATAATGATGTTTAATGAGTTCTCAGGCATTGGATCACCTTCTCTGAGTTTTGGCATGCCTTTGATTCATGCACTTGGTTTAATATTTGGCATTGAATGTTAAACAGTAGAAAGATTACAACCACAGCTTGGCATGGAAGGTTAGTTTTTGTTGTGCAGGAAAGCACCAAACAAAGCTAGCAGCCTCCTACACTGCTCAGACTCCAGGGTTCAGGGCCAGTTTCTTGATCCCAGAAACTGCAGTTTATCATTGCCCCAATTCGATTGGAACCACAGGGAGGTAAACCTAAGGCTAACTTAATATAAGGGAGTTATACATTGATCTTTGTGTGGGGTTACTTTGCTTGGATTCATGAGGCCTGGGTACGACTGTGATTGTAGAAATGGAAGTGTTCAAGTCTTTAACAGAGGCCTGCTCTCCACGTGAAACGCATGTGTTCTGTGTGCTGTCACTTAACTGAGGAGAATGACATTTAAACAAAGGGAAGGTGATTGCTGAGAGAAACGTTTAATGCAGACCTCAACTGAAGCAGGAATTCTGAATGACCTTGGTAATTCACGAAGGATCACCACAGTCCTGCAAATCAAAAGCTCCCAACACCACACTGCTGGGCAGTAAACTATGCTGTGACTATTCATTACTACATTGAGAACTTATCCAGTGTGTATACATGTGGAACAACACTTCTACCTGGATTGGCCAGATGCCCTCCTGTCTGGGCAAGCCAATGTAATAAGGGAGACTGAGCCAGGTCCACCTTCTCCTCCAGAGGACGTATGTTGCTTAGCTATGTCACGGGATAAGAGCAGGTATGAGAGTGCCATCGAGACCTGCGTATGTCATACCCATTACGTCTATCAGCATGGTACACTGAATTGCCAAGCCCACAGTTATCCATCGTGAGAGGACACTTGACATTGACGGGCAAGTATGGTGGGTGTGGGGAGGTGAGCAGTTCGGACCATTAATGAAAACCATTTTTCAGAGTCCCTCTTTGTGACACTACCATCCCTGTCACGACTCTCCAGCCTAGTCTCTAAATTTCACAGTGGCCCTTTTCATGCTTTTGAATGATGGTATCTGTTTCTTCTTAAAACACCATCCTGATTAAAATATAAGAACACTGTAAAATGCTTACAAAGTGGAAAAAAAAATCTTCTCACCCAAATCATCCCCATTACTTTTCTAACATGAATCCTTTCAGACAGATCTGCATGCTGTTTTATTAAATGTAGTGTATGCTTTCTGTGAAATGTGGAAAATACAGAGCACTGCTATTAAGAAAATTACAATTATCTAGATTCCAACTCTGCAAAGTAATCTCTGTGAGCACTTTATCACATTTCCATCTGGTATTTTCTACCCTGTGTGTGCACATATTTGCATATAGATTTGCATATATTATACGGCTTACTCAAACTTATATCCTGTTTCCTTCTCAACCTTATACCAATAGCATTTTATCATTTACAATTTTTCAAAATATTGATCTTCATGAATATATGGATATGGATATGTTCTAAGTTCTCTGTTCTTCAATCATTATTTAAGTGTTTGTAGAAAATCTTTAGTTTTATCATTAAAATCTGAAGTTCTTACATCATGCCAGGGCCTCTTCCTCTCCTCATATGCCATCTTAGGTGAGGTTTGCAGCTGGTATTTTATTCACAACTTTGTTCATATATCTAATTATTTCTAACCTAATTTCCTATAAGCAGTATTATTAGGTTAAAGGATATGAATGTTTTTACTGTTGTTAGGCAAGCTGTTCAAATGCATTTCTAAAGAGCCTTATCAATTTATTTACATCATTATGAGAAGGTTTCTTTATCTCACTGGATCTTTGCATGCATTGAAATCTGAATTTCAAAAGTACCTTCTTGCTTTCATTGCATATTTTCCTTTGATAATTAAATATATTTTCACTTATTTCTATCAGTTGATTCTTTTATCTTATTAACTGTTTTAATGATTTTATTGATCGACAGAAGCATTTGATGTGTTAAGGGCTTTAAGCCATTTCTGCCACACGTGTTATTTTCTATCTTTATTACTTCTTGTTTATGGTTTTGACAAGAAGTTTAAAATTGTGTCTAGTGGTGTCTATTGATTGCTTCCTTTTCAATGTCTCCCATTAGTTTTGAACACGGTCAGTTTGCCTTATCGAGAATTGAACAGTTATTCATTTATATTTATTTCCTGTTTATTTGTTATTTAATGGGAATCTGTAATTCATCGAGGTTTTATTTTGATGTTTAGTTGTATACGAGGATCTGAATTGATTTGCTTCTCCTCATAAACCAAGCCTACATTCCCAGCACCATTTACTGAATAATTGACCCCACCAGCATTGATTTATGCTGCCTCTTCTGTCACATGTTAACCATGGACACTCTGAACAAATCAGGGATTGCTTGGGGATTTCATGTGCCAGTGGATCTTACTGTGTATTTAGTTACCAGACAGACTTTCTACATATAGTCTTTAATTTTGTGGAAATGAAAAAGTACAAAGAGAAAAATAATCATGGTTATCTTAGCTCTTTGCTGAGATCCTAATTCTGCATCCTGGTGACTCAAAGGAAACCATCTCCTGTTCATGAAGCTCAGTTTCTCCACCTGCAGTGTCATGCTTTGTGAAGCTGTATATATGTATGCAGTGTGCTGATTTGTGAAACTGCATGATACAGAGCAATACCAGAACAGTGTGGATGTTAAAAT
Source organism: Bramus lutescens (assembly GCA_001685075.1). Lineage (NCBI taxonomy): Eukaryota > Metazoa > Chordata > Mammalia > Rodentia > Cricetidae > Bramus > Bramus lutescens. The sequence continues at coordinate 22,883 of LOEQ01009017.1, read as the reverse complement.
GCATTGCCTATGATAGCTTTTTGCTATTAGAATGGATATGACACTGGCTCTGACCTTATTATAAAAGCCAATCAAATATGGCTACTTTTGAGTTCACATAAAAACAAAAAGAGAACAAAGACAGGAATAGTTTGGCCAGATTTCTCTTCTATTGTGCTTTAAAGAGCTGTCCTGAATCATATTAAAGACTGTTTCCCATTTTTGTTCTATGTAACTAGAAATCAATGCTGTAAACACTAAGCAGGATGAGTGTTAATTAATGAGGTCATGTGTAAATGTTATTTGATGTGGAAGGAAAAAAGTAAAACAATTAATGGGAACTCTATAGAAAATGACTTAAATAGTAGATTGGAAAGACTATATATATATACATACATATATATATATAAACCTAATCTCTTCTACCATGAAGGATGAAAGAAGTTGACAAATTGACTTTCCATTCAAACTTGTGAACTCAGTACTAGTGAGACATGTAGTGATATACAATAAAATGTCAGTTCTCCACAAAAGAATTCCCAAAGGCTCACAACACACTCAGAATTTGGATAAAAATAACAGAGAAAGATGTTTAGTTATATTTCCCTCTAATACTAGTTTAATAACGAAGCAGTAGAAGTGTCTTTTGGGCTTAAGAATTTTTCTTGTAGGTCCCACCTGAAGATAACCCTGAAAGATATACACAAAGGAATCCGCATTGGTTCCAAAGTTTCTGGGAAAGGGGTTCTTTGAAGATTTAGCTTATGGTTAAAGCCAACAGGAGTATTCAATCCATGTTTTCATGGTTGAGTCTGTTTAAGAATAAATACAGCTTATATTCACCTACCGCAGAAGGCTTATAGTAAAATTCACTGTAGGAGTGTCAATTTGAATTAAATAAATGATGTCATTCTTAGATTCATTGAAGTGACAGATTAAAATAGACTTTTGTTTTCACTCAAGTATAAAAAGTTTAGTAAAAGAAATTAGATGTATATCCACAAGTCTAAAGCAAATAGGTTAGTGAGGAAGAGGAAAGAAAGATGTGGGAGACAGAGAGAGCATTTGTAATGCACAAAACAATATTCTCACATCATAGAAATCTAGAAGATAGAAAAAGAAAACTGAAAAAGTAAAATTCAGTGTTAGGCAGTATCTTGAATAAGGAGTAATGGAGAACAGCTGGGAATTCAAGCCATCCCTGGAGAAATCCCACCCATAGACAGACAACAGGCATCCTAAAGATTCTAGTCATCTCCTGTAGACTTCCTACTCTGTGGCTGTCCATACCTCTTGTCACCTTTGCATCTAGCTAAGTGCCTGGCAAAGTTCATAATACATACTTATTGATAAATGAGCCCTTTTCTGAATTTAGTCATAAGCCAAGATGCTGGATGGAGAGACACAATATGCATACAGGATAGACCTATCCCAAGGAGGAGAATTGGAAGATGAGTCAGCAGGCTACCATTCCTGACATGAGTGACCATTGGTAAATTAAATTCTTTCTGTAAGTTTGAACCATGTAATCTATACAACAAGAATGTTGAAGAATCTCCCCTCTTAAACTCCAGGATTTATGAAATATGTGCTTCTTGCCATGGAATCATATTGCTTCTGTTAGTCATGGCAGCTGTTGTGTTCCCAAGTGAAGTTCATTGCCACTGGTGGGAGAGTTTTCAATGCACAAAGACCCAGAGGAGGAGTGATCAGGCTCTGTTGCCCTGTAATAAGAGATTCCTGTGCTGGTCATACCAGCTAGGGGCCTGCTACATGACTGCTGAGTAACAGCTACTCATTCTAGTAACCACTGGTTCTTTTTCTCAAAGTGAATGCTAAGTTTCCCTTTAAAAACATTTACTTGCTCTGTGCTCTTCCTGGTGCCTCCAAAGTCCTGGTAGGAAAATAGGGAAACAGGTAATGATATGCCCCATTTCTTTCTTGTCTGCCTCCTACTTTTTCATCAAATTGTGCTTTTAGTCTAATTGCCAAATGGCTTGTGGCTTTATCAGGGTGTGATGTCCTAAAGTTGAGCATTAATCAGAGGAATATTTAACATTGTTGAAGTGATCCTCTAGCTGGCTTTCTTTTATTGTCATATTTACCATGTACAGTCAAGTACACAGTAATGTCATCATGTGTTTTTGAGTTTCTTCCAAGGGAGAATTCAGGGATTCTACAAAACACCATGAGACAGCACAAATTGAAAGTACAATTTGACTTAGGCATAGTAGTATACTACGTAATGACAGCACCTGGAAGACTGAAGCAGGACAATTCTTCATTTGAAGTTAGCCTGGACTACTTAGTGAGACTCTTACACACACACACACACACACACACACACACACACACCTCTTCATATTGAACAGCAAAGGCTGGATTTAGAACCCGATGGCCTCAAGGTTTGCCTTTTGTGTGACTTTGAGGAAAGTAGGTAGCTCCTGTGGCCTTGTTTCCTCTTCTGCAGAGAAGAAGAAGAAGAAAATGTCTGTATAACTTGAAGATGAGCTATGTCCCAGATGATGAACATTTGCGGTGCTGTTGAGGGGTACTGAAGGAAGGAAGTCCCTGGGAGCCTGCCTTGGAATGTTGGACCTCGTGCTCAGACCTTTCCTCTCATTCTGCTTTAAGCCCATCGTGAGGTGAGTAAATTCTACCCCAAGTCTCCTTCACTATGGCACTCTGCCTCACCACAGACCCAGATCAACTGTGTTGAGAACAATGGACTGAAGCCATGAGCCAAAGGAAATAAATCTCCACCTCACCAATTTCAGTCACAGCTGTGGAAAACTAACACAGCGCCCGTATGTCATCTGACTGTGGCTACAGAAATCGTGTGGGTGAAAGTCTTTCACCATCCATAAAGTGTCAGACCACGGAAAAGATGACAACGATAGTAATAACAAGTCTTCCCGAGTCTACTCTCTTCCCCTCCCATCTACTGCTTAGGGTTGGCCATAGGCAGTCTAGCCTGCACCTGTTTCCTATCCTGACCACACCTTTCATCTGCATTTTACTATCTGGAATTTTGAAGGCCGCCCCTCATGTGAAACAGTGATTTCCCTAGCAGCATTAGCTTCCCACCTGCTCAAAAGCACACACTTTGAGGTTTCCTACTGCATGGTCCAGCCTCTGACACACTCTGCTAAGTGCACGCATGTCTTGGTCTGCCTGAATTAGCAAACAGTGCTACCTTTCTGCCCTACTGGGACTTTACAGTATGTAATCACCCTAGTTCTTTATACAAACACCTAATTCTACCTACTGATCACCTTGTTAAGTATTCCCACAGGCCTAATCATCATTTTCTTACAAAAACATTATCACGCAGGGCACATAATATCACTAATATCAGTAAAAATCATTAACATGGATTAAGGTTATCCCACAAACCCAGGGTTTATAAATTATTATATTAACTAATACATCTTAAGCTAGTATTCATTGGGAGCTTACTATGTATCAGGCAGTATAATCGATCTTGTTTCATTTATTATTAAGAGCAACTCCAAGAAAGAAGTATTCTTAGTAGCACATGACAGATGGAAAGCTTGAAATGCAGTAAAGTTAGCGTGACTTCTTTGACATTCCTAAAGGTACTCAAATATACTGCCCTGTGGACTCCTAGCTGACTCAAGTCCAAGCTCTTTCTCACTGCGGAGCATGAGGCAGCTGTTTGGTGACTTTGCAGAGATGCATAAAGTCTCATGTGTCATATACTGGCTGGACCTGTCACCCTTCCAGGTTGAATCACTTCCAAAGGGCAGATCCTGAGCCATTTGGGAACAAAAAGCATAGAAATAGAAATGGGCAGAACTCTAATCATCTTTGGCTAAGGGCTGGGAGAGAGATTTAGTGGCTCAGGATGAAGCAGTCTTGAATAGGAAATGAAGCTGAGGCCCATCGGCTGACTGACATGCATATCAC
>LOEQ01009017.1:0-18964 GCA_001685075.1 Bramus lutescens | reverse complement strand
CTTGCCAGGGCTGTGGCTTCTGGAAGGGAGAGGTTTGTTATACAACTGAACACCTCATAGTCAACTGCTGGGCTGTGGTCAGGAGGTAACCAGCTATGGCATCAAGGGTTTACCTTCATTGGGATCTATTTAGGCTGGTTAAGAGCTGTAATTGTGGCCAGCTGCTCCCCTTGGATCAGTCAGGGCCCTGACAAGTGATGAGGACAGTTGCTTCTGCCTGTCAGGAGAGCCCATTCCTACACACGTACAGTACAGGCTTAGACTTGGATAGCCTGGGGTGGCATCATCCTCCTTCTGCAGTCGGAAATAAAGGAATCCCGGCAGCTGGCCACCTTTACATTCTCCCTTCCTTTTAGTCCTCAGTGACTGCCCAAACCCTAAGGCTATTTGTGATCATCAGATCACTCAGTTAAGAGGGGAAATCATCAGGAAGGTTGTAGCAGAACAATAAACCAGACGGATCCAATCTGCAATAAATCGCTGTTATAAACCAGGTGACCTCCATCAGAAAGGCATGGGTAAAACTCGGAGCCTTAGAGGATATTCTGGAAGCTCCTCTTGGCTGTGAACCTGTGGTGGCAGCTGTGGGTTACAACCTCGGAGTCATCAACATAATTTATTCTGCTAATTCTCTGGGGACAATAAAAGAAAAAGTGTTCAGATTATAAGCTTTTGGAGTAGGAGCTGATTGTCGTGAAGGCATAGGTCAATCAGAACAATGGCACGTATCGAAGGGTTGTTTGTCCCTCTCATCCTGCAGGAAAAGACTCGCGTCAGCTTAGCGTGACAAGCTTGTTACAGTGAATGGCACCCTAGCTTGTCCTCTAACACAGCGCTCCATGTTTATCTTCTAATTATAATTAGTGTCTAATTGAAGGCTTTGCGTTCCAAATTTTTATAGATACGGAATGTCTTTTTTATATGTGGCAAATAGAGCTGAAAATATATAGATTTCTTATCAAATTAATGACACGTAAGTGTGGCATTATGATAACATGTGTGACAACTGATTCAGAGGTGCGTTTATGTGTAAGGCGAGTAAACAGTGAATGCCCTGTTCAGAGACAGACAGACAGACACACAGAGAGAGGGAGGCTGAGAAGAAAAATAGGGACAGAAGCAGAGGAGAATGAGAAGGAAGAGGAAGGGAAAAGAGAAGGGGGGGAAACACTGAATATTTGTGAAGCCAATATGGCACATATTTAACCTATTCCAGAAAGAAACTTACTAGGGAAATAAATCATAATTTGGTCTCAAGTAGCTTTGTCCCTTACCATATGTTCTCCATATGTTGAGAGTCTGAGGGGCTAAGAGGTGGAACTTGGTGATATCAAGTAACTAAACCTTCCCTACAAATGTTTTTGAAACAATGTTACTATTAAACAGTGGGATAAAATAGCCTTAGTCTTTAACTGAAATGCAGTTCAGTTGTTGAAATAGTAATTTTAAGGCTACAGAAATAAGTCACTTTAAGGCTAGTTCTAAGAGACTAGAACTGACTGAGGTGTCTTCCATGTTGGCCAGGCCTGATCATGGCCTTTCCCTCTGAGGTCTGTGCAGATGAGATAAGCACTGCCAGGCCATTCCCACAACCACAGCCCTGCCCCCACACTCCATCCTGACGTCAGGGGTTCCTCATGCATTTGCTATGGGCCCCTTATGCTTTGGTTGTAGACTAGTAGGCTAGAAAATGTGGGCTACTTAATATCCCGGAGTCATGCCCTCATTTGGAAATGGATAGCATGGGCATTTCAGTCCCATAACTAAGGATTGGCGGGGATCACAGAGAGACCGTGTTGTAAATGGCACTCATCCAATGGTAAACTCAATGATTTGACTTTCTTTACGCTTTACCTAGTCGCTTTCTACCTAAAGATGCTTCCCTTGCTCCTCTGGACCAACTACCAATAAATCACAGAAAGTGTTCAGCGCTAGAACTGACGGGACACTTGGAGGATATCCATAGAGCCCATATTGTAAGCAATGACACAGGAATAAGATATAACAAGGAAACCTAGAGACACAGCATGGTCCACGAGCCTGAAATGCGAGGAAATCATTCTTGGATGTTTTTGAGAACTGAAGCTAGTAGGGCTTTCATCACCCTGACAACACCTTTCTGTAAACAAATCAGGAGAGTTAAGATACCAGACAACAGGAAAAGAGACTGTCTTTCTCTTTGCATTTTTCGCCATCACTTCAATTTATTAGTTAGGACAACCTTTGTGTTAAGTCTGCAGCAGCTGAAGTCACAAAGGCAAGGGATTTAGTCTGAAATGTCCCTCTATGCTAGCAATTGGAGGATATCCATTACAAGTCACATTCCAAATGAAACACCAGCCTAAAAGAAGAACACCAAAAAGTTGGGCATGTCGTCTTCTTTGTCATCTTCTCTTGACGTTATAGGGGGCCTGTGTAAGCATCTACATGTAAACATAGAAAACATGCTTGTTTGCTGTGTTACTATGTTAGGCATCTGGGCTGTACTGACAAGTATTTTAGAAGCAGCAAGGACGTGAGAGTCACAAATCATGTAAAGACACTTTCTGTCAAGGTTAAGACAAGGACAGAGGGCTGATGGAGGCGGAAATAAGGAGGGTCCTGCCTCAGGAACCTTCAACTGTGCAGGCCCACACATAACCTGCAGTAGCAATGCAATGTGATTAACACATCCTCTCTTTCCCAGACCATTTTGTTTGAAAAATCTATGAAGCCACTCAACTAACCACCTTTACCACGCATTCTCGAGGAAAAGAAGCAAATTCTCCACACCACACTATCGCTCATATCTTCCTTTCTCCCACACTTGAAGGGTCTCCAGTTTCTTAAATGGCTTTTAGTAATTTGTGTGGCTTTCATCCCAGCCTCTCCAGAGATGTCTCGTCAGACAACAGCACTTGGCAACTCTGTTGTCTTCTCCCCTCACAGGGTTGCATTATTTTTTATTTCTTATCTTCACTTCTTTCTAAATGGTGCCATTGGAGACTGACAGAAGTCTGAAATGATTTGTTAGAATTCCTCAGGCAGTAAATGCCTCTTCAGACTACAGCAGGGTAATATCAGAGTTATGGCTTTCCAAAATGGAAGCCTTTCTTAATGTTTGAAATATAATCTTAAGAGAAGAAAAATGCAAAATAATATGTAAATTACAATTGATAAAATATGTTTGCATGTAGATAGACCCTGGGAAATTATAAACAGAGGCCTCAACAGTTATTTTGGATAGTGGAATTAGGTAAATGTAATTGTTTTCTTATGCTATTACTTCTAATAGTCTCACTTTTTTTTAAATTCTAAAATATCTCTAAGCTTGTTAATCTGTAGGTTAAACTAAATTCAGTCAATGAGCATGATTGAAACTGGGGTTTTGTCTTATTACTCAATATTGGTGTCCAGAACTGTAAGTATAATAAAGCTCTTTTTCCTCATTATTAAGCAAAATTCTGGTAAAGACCAGTATTGGACAAGGATCTGGGAACATAAATATCAAACTGTTTAAGGCCCAAGAGAATTGGAAAATCATTTTTTGACCACTTAGAATGATCTTTCCACAATTTGGTGCAGTTTTGGAAGTTCTGCTAATTACCACTGTTTTCCTTGGATATTGGCTTAAAAATGATTGGGAAACATGGGGACATTAAACATAGTAAAGGATAAGAATGGGATTATGGGGTACTGCTATAAACCACGTTCGCATTGGGAGACTCTACCTCTGATTTTACTTAGAAAGTAAAACAAAAGCAACAACCAAAGGTACATTTCTCTTATTTTTGTGTTTCTTCCTCTCCATATCAACTTCCTTCTTGCACTAGCAAGCCTGCTAGTACAAGGGTCAGAGTTTCCCCCTCTTTAGAAGGAGGAAGGCAGGCCTGCCTTTCTAATGTTTGATGCCCTTAGATTTGGGTGCTGTGTGTCTGGATTCTGATCCTTCCGTAAGCCTTGAGAACAGTGGGAGATTAAAAGATTACCCTTACACCCTCCCTTCTGTACGGCTGGCAAGCACCTAGAGCTGCTGTGCCACCACCCATTCTGCCTGTTTCTCTTTAACTGAAAAGTCTACCCCTAGACAACCCAAGCTAAATTCTTAGACTCTGATTAGTACAGCATTCCAAGCAATAGTAACCCAATCTAGCGGGCTTCCTCCACAGGGAAAAGCATGGAGTGTTTTTTGTGAGCAGAATTTCTCCTTGGTATTACTTCTTCATACCCAACTCAGAAAGGTCAAATGCGTAGTTGCCCACAATGGATCTCTAGGCTTCTACTGATTTTTTTCTTAGGGACAGAGAATGGTGATGGAGCCTACATCCTTCCTTAAGCTTGAGGCAATAGATATTCCAGGAGCTCTGCCATGTATACTGCCTCTGACTCTTCATTCTGCTTGTCCAGAAGCCCTTTTGGTCAAAACTGTCTTAATTGAGTGAAAAGGTGAACTAACTCTATGTGACAGCAGATTAAGGCTCAGAGTTTAGTAAGTTATTTTTTCTCCAGTAAATATTTATTAAGATAAGTAAAGGACTTTACATGTATGGGTTTATGTACATCAGCATATGATAAAGAATGCATCAGCTCTGAGCATCTTTAATAGTGTTAGCTCATGGACACCTTTCCAAACATACCAAATGCTTTGAATGCAGTCTGGGATTCTGACTACTTTATACAATGGAAAACAAGTCATGAGTTGTGTAACTCTCTGCTGTGGGAACACATTCTGCTCCTTCAGCCAATAGCCTTTAAGATACCAGCCCACTTGGGCATGGTCTCTTATACTGTAAAAGCAGCAGTAACCATGTGCCCGCTCTCTTACTTCCAGCTCCTGCTTCTGACTGCTAGACTCAGTCCTGTTTGTGCAGAGGACTGTTGTCTAGGACAGTGATCTAAATTTTCTCCATAAATAAATAATTCTTTTATTATTCATAATTCTGAACTGGTATGGGATTGTTTTGTGACTTACATCATCATCTGGCACCCAATGTGGGGCGGAAACCATGATGCCGGGATTAAGAGTCCCATGTTCCACCAACTGAGCTAGCCAGGCAGCTAGGAAGAACAAGCAGCCTCCCCCTGCAACAACTCTCTACATACTCTGTCTCTTCTATGACTACATACGCACCACATGGCCAAGGATTGGTCTCCCTTGAGCACTACTGTGCCATAGATAGGACATGGCCCAGGGAGTGGTGGATGGTCAGCAAAGACAGTCAGTGCAGTGCATGAAACCACAGAGGAACAGCTTAAATGAGAACTTTGCTGGTTTCATCTCAGTTTCCTCTGGAGAAAGGACTAGTGGCTGTATGTTCAGAAGGTGGTTGTTTCCTCCCTTTCTCCAACACTGCAATTTCATTTCCTGCTTTACACTGCTTGAAACCTTTTCTACCACCGAAGACACACCAGCTTCAAGTTCTGTAGAGCCCAGAGCCTCCCTGGATGTAGCTGTAGTTCAGTTAAAACATCTCAAAACAAAGAAAAGCATATGCGTATCCACTCTGTTTTTAGCACTGCAACCATTGTTCATGTGTCAGCTTTGTAGACAGAGTGTTTTCATTGTTAAAGATCAGAGCCTGAAATGGCAGTCACATGGCTACATGCTCCTCGTGTTGGACGGCATAAAGTGGACTGCAGGGACACAGGTTGATGCATTTACTGTTTCAGCAAAATGGAGAGATGAATCAAAAACTTCAATAAGAGAAAACCTAGTTCTTCCTTTCCCATTTGCCTTTCAGGCTACAAAGGATTTAAGTCCAAGAAAGGAACATATTTTTGTGCAGATTTTTTTCCCTTTTCTCTTTGAAGGAATAATGACAACTGTCAGTGCCTTGAGCAAGGACTCCAGAAGGTTCTGTGTCCTCTTTTAAGAGAGTCTCTCCTGCTGCTGAGACTAAGTCAAAGCCGGAAATTGTGACAGTAGAGGGTCTGTCACTTTTCTTCTTGTAGGATCATTATGTGGTTAAAGAGATGGAAGCAACCTTTACAAATGCCGCAAACCCTATTCCTACTGAAGTCTGTTCTATGCTAACCCTTCATTCAATTCTAAAACACAGCCCAAAGCCCAGTCCTGCATCCTCAACCCTTGCTCTCTCCTACCTTAAAAACTAGAGGCTCATTTTCTTCTGCACAAATTCTTCCTCTTCAGTTCTCTAAGACTGAGAAAGACATTTCTCAGATCTAGTTTGTCTGTTATAAAGTTGGAATGAAAAGATACGAGGTCAAGTGCAGACTCCATATTCTTTCTCAATGCCTGATGCCCAATGATTCACATTTTAAATTTATTTGGAGCTGGGACTAAAAGAGATCCAGAGGTCACATTGGTAATAAGCCAAACAGAAGGCAATGGAGCAGCACTGTCTGCTTTGTTCACACTCTGTGGACTTAGGAAACAGGGAGATGGACACAGAGCAAGGCCCTAACTCAGCTCTTAACAAGTCAAATTTGAAGGGGCAGATGGCTCGGATTCATCCAGGGACAAATGAAACAATTAGCATCTGAATAGGAAATGCATCTACATGGTTGGAAAGCAAAATGAACCAGAAATATGTATTTCTTGGTCATCACTGGGAATTATTCTAAATTTGGCCTAGAAATGAGCACTGCATGGTTAACAGGGCTTTTCTCCTCAGAAGAGTGTCAGCTACAGGAGAGTCAGTCTTTTGATAGTTTTATTCATAGCTCTGTCTGTAATGCCTAAGGAAGGGCCTGGACCACAGTCCAAAATACAAATTACCCAAGCAAACAAACGAATGAGAAGACTTTATAACCATTTGTCACCCTTGCACTTTTTTTAAAGATTGGTTTTCCAACAGGATTAAAATAGTCCACCCAAGCCCTATCCCACCCCTAAAGAAAAAAACTTCTTAGGCTTTCCTGTCTGGTATCAAGATTATAGGGACAAACCTTAAAATGCAACAGAATTAATTATCTTAATTATACATTCCTTTCATAGGCTTTGTCCTCCAGTTTCTTTGAAGAAGAAATCAAATATTTTCCAAGCCCTCTAAAGTAGACCCATGCCAATCAACTCTGGCAATATCCGTATGCAAACACTTTGCTTGGTACACACAAAAATGCAGATGCAAAGGCAAAACTACATCAGCAATTATAGCTCCCATTAATTCTTGCTTGCAAACCACTGTGGAGGGAAATTAAGTCCACACATCCAGGCATTCCAATTGATCTGGTCCCAGTAGATAGAGCATGCCACCCTCTGCGATAGAGAACAATCCACACTTTGGACAATTTCACACAGTACTGAGAAGCTTCCAAGGGCAACATGCTCCTAGGCATCTCAGAGTGTAGTATTTCCAAATTTTTCTTCATTAAAATATTTTCTAAGCACTTTCTAAGCACAATGGTTATGTTACAAGCATAAGACCAAGAAGTCGGCATTTTAATTTAAATATTATTCCCTTACAATAAAAGTCCCTGAATTTAATCACTATAACACTTTCTGTTAATTGGATGTAGTACTGAATAATAGAAGGCACCAGAGGTTTCTATCAAGATTTTGCCAGACTCATTATTATTTTTATGTGAATGGTAGCCATCTATAGGTTAAGCCATCACAGAGAAAGGAAGAAAATAACTTTCTTCAAGTCATTTCCACTGTGTTCTCAAAGCAAGATGCACAGGTTACCAAATGCCTGGTTAAATGGGACCCTGCAAAACCGCCTCTTGAAGGAAAATGTGAGAAAATATGTAGGAAAGGTATCAACATGACAAATAAAATGGCGCCTAACACAGTTCTGCAGTGAACATCAGTAAAGTGAACTGCCCCTTCCATCATCCCCTCATTTCAGAAAAGTATTAACTCCACGCCTACACAGGTCATCTAAATAGGAATGTGATTAAGTTGCTAAATCACTTTATTTTTTAAAATAGATATGCAAGTCTAGAAATTTATTTTAAAACAGACTTACATTGATAAATTAACACACCGAATTTAATCAATGTGAAAGGTCTTTAGAAGATTCAGAGATATAAATAAGTCTATTAAACCTAAAAGGGTTGGAATCTTAAATTTTGCATGTTTTGACATCAGGATATTATTCTGACTTACAACTCATGGTAAGGTTAAGGATGTTGTTTTGCCTCTGAGATGCAGAAAGACAAATGCAAATTGATACAAAATTTCTCAGTGTCAGGGACATGAATAATATTATTACTAAGGGCCTCCATACTTTAATTTTACCAATATGATAAATGCATAGCTGAGCTCTGTTAAATAATAATGCATATATATGTATATGTACATATGTGTGTGTGTGCATGACATTAATTTAAACCCATCCCCAGCTGTGCCAGAAATGTTAGTATGAACCCCCAAGCTTCAACCATACCACTTCAGAATTGAAAAAAGGCCTATACTCAGACATAACGGCCCTCTTTTTTCTTAGACCTCTGCTGATCATTTTGCACTTCAAATACAAAACTACCTCAAGCTGTTTAGTCAGAGAAATGTAATTGCTATTATTCTGATTGCTATTGATAACAAATAAGGCTAATCATGAAACGTCTCTGTTCTAGTATACCTCGTTTCTAGAATAGTCGGCTGCCATTGAAAGCTGTTACCTTTGGAAAATCCTATAACCTCAGTTTGCTTTTTCATCTGAAAAACAGGTAAGTCGTAACTCAGCTCGCCGATCTCTAATGTCTCTGCCAGGCTGAAATTCTAAAGGGCTGTGATAAATGACTGTCACTCATTAGTCTAATTTAAAAGGCAAGGCCAACTTTGGATCTGTTTTCCTCTCTATCATTGTAATTATTTATTGATCTTTCAGTAATACTCTGTCCAAGGCCTCTGGGAATATCGTAAAAAGGAAACCCAAGTACTATGGGAAACAGAATGGACAGAAGTTTCTGTAATGATGAATATTTCATTCCATTCTCTGGTCAAAGCATTGCAAGGCATAGCTCTCAGTCTCTGTCTCAGGGGAATGAGGGTCAGGCTCTACCTCATGGGAGGGAATAGTAATCCCTTATAATTCTATTGTCTACAATGCTTGTCTCAAAATAGGGGATGAAATCAGCTTCAGGCAGGGCCTAGGGAGAGGACGTGGCCCCTCTTTTTTTTTTAACCTGCTTGCAAAGTTCCTAAGCTGACCACCTTTGCCGATCTACCCAGCAACTCTGCCTTCATTTTTCCTGGCATCAGCACGAGTCCTGCTTGAACGTTTTGGCCATGGAGGAGGAAGAACTTGGCTCTGAGAGGTTTTGGCTCCTATCCTTTGCAGCTCTTCTCAGCTTGATTGGCACAGCATTGGATAGCAACACCACCCACTTCTTTCTCTTTTTGGCCTCCTGTTTCTACCAACTTTTTTCTCAGTTCCCCTAGCTGAGATATATAGAGGTAAAAACCTGACTCCAAAGCCAGAAATTATGCGTATAGATGCGGACATAGAACCCAGGACTTCACAGGGTTTTATAGGCATCTCAGACAGAGCCGGCCATGGGCAAAGGTCCCTCCCTTTTTAACAAGGAAGGCACACAACCCAACTCTACTCAGAATGGAATCATAAAGTGATTCTGCCTCTAATTGTTCTAAATGTTTATGCAAAGGATCTGGGAGGAGATACAGCTGACAGTGTAACTGATAATTATAGAGTGATTAAGCCTGACATTTCCAGAGACTCAGGTGAAGAAGCTGCTCAACTCTGGAAGGGTCAAAAGACCAGGTGCCTTTCTGAATTTCAACACTACAATGCTTTGCTGGTGAGTAGAAAGATGAATATTAGAAACTATTCTCAAAATGAAAAAGGGGTTTTATGATAATGGACTGTTAAACATTTAATGCTCTGTTAACAAATGGTTATTTCTCCATTAAGTACCATCATGACCTATGCATAGTTTATGAACATTCCTGTTGTCCTTGAGAGAAATCACATACTGTATTGGCTAAAAATAGCAGCCACGTGAGGAGCAGAGTGCAATTTGCATCCAGAGTTCAGCTGACATCATCTTGCTCAGAAGCTTGCTTCCAGGGCTCAGACTCAGGAAAAGGGTCCAGTAACCTGACACCAAAGCAGAACTTACAGAAGTGACCAAGTCCACATGATGGATTTGCATCCTACATACACACATCCCCACCCCCATTCTTAAAACATTGCCAGACCACTTGAAATGCCTCACTCAATGGAAATGCTATGTAGAGTAACTCTACATCACTGCTTTGGGAACGATGGCAAGAAGAAGTCTGCACTGATTCAGCTTGAGTGAATCTGTGGAAGCAGATTCAGCCATTTGTACCCGTTTGTTAGATACAAACTCCTTTGAACTGGAAGGCAGGCCCTATGTGTGGTCAATACGTCCTGACACTTCCTACCTTGCACTTCACAGTCCAGTAATATTGAAAGTCTTGCATCTCTCTCTTTTACCACGTTATCTCAGACTCTATCATCTTCTCTCATTTGTTCTGGATGATCCCACATTCCATTTTTCTCTGCCAGGATAACTCTTGTTTCAGACTTCTCTAAGGGCTCATCTCTCTATGATCTTTCTCTCCATCCCCAGAATAAGCTATCCCTTGGTGCTTTCCAGTTATCTGAGCATCCTGCCCTTTGGAACTTGGGCATTTAGTGTACCAAATCTGGGGCCAATGATTGTTAGCTCTTAGCATAGCACTAATTAATACCTATCCTCTAAGGGTTGTGTGTAGGGAGGTTTGGGTGACCCAGCCCCGCTGAGTAGAGAAAACTGTCAATAGAGGGGGTGCTATTGGAATTATTCACAGTGAGTTAGAGGTTAGAGAAAAGATCCCATCATGGTTTCCCAATTCCTGCAGTCGGAACATCCTATTGTCTCATAAATAATCTGCCATGAAACACATAACACATGTTCTTCTTATCATTATGTCATTATCACTGTCACAAATTTAAATTTAGAGTTTAAGGATCAGATGTGAAGTGACAATCTGTGGTGACCCTATTATAATAGCCAATGCTAAACAAGACCAGAGTTTCAAAATGTTTTTTTTTGTAGAGTTCCAGTATAGAGCAGGATAATTTATCAAGATCCTTCACGTCAGATTTCTTTGTGAAATCTGACCTTTTAACTATGGGTTGCTTGGCGGGTCCTGATTTGGCTTTGGAATCAAGTTGAAATTTAGGAATTTGGTGCAGTCTCATCCACTGCTCTTCCTCTGCAGCAATTAGGTGTTTGAATAGTCTTTTCTTTCTTTTTTATTTATTTATTTATTATTTTTATTAAAAATTTTCACCTCCTCCCAACTTCATTTTTCTTCATCTTTGTTAATTTTCAGAGCATAATTTTTCACGATCCCAACAATACATTCAGACATTATAGTTGAGGTGCCTGTATCACCTATGTGGCAGCCACAAAGCAAAGATACTTTTCAGTATGACACGGGAACATATGATCACCAGGCTGTTTTACACAACTTGAAGACAGCCACTGGATTAACGGGTGCCGCACTTGCAAGGCCGGTTGGGCTCAGTTTCGCTCAAAGCCATTCGCTCCTTTCATCACAGCCTGTTCAGTTCTCCCTTCTTCCTCACGTCTTCCACATTCCCCAAGGCCCGTATTACCTTGCACAAAAGCTTGTCCCTACAGATGTGCCCGCGTGTTTGCATGTGGTGGCTGAAATATGCACTCCTCGCAAGTCTGCTTCTTCCAGTGGTCTCAAATCCCCCCTGCAGGCAATCGGGTGTCAGCACTTAGGTAAATGTGCAGAGCTTGCAGCGCATGGAGTCCCCTGGGCACGGGAACACCTGGCTGGGATCACAATGTTTTCCTTGGCTCCCTGAGCAGCCAAGTGAGCAGTTGCAGCGATGACCATGTCATGTGGGGATGACTCCTGCCTGGCCCATTCCGATGGACTAATGGAACATGGGATCTGGGAGGGAGTAAAATATCTCTATCATAAACTGAACCATTTTGCTGTTTGAACTTTTGCCAGTTTTTATAACAATTTCCATCTTAAGCTAGCTCAATACATATTTAATGAATTCGTCTATAAAGCCTTTAACAGCCCTCAATTCATTTCAAGTGGCAAATGACTCAGCAGTTTGGAATTGTGAGCTGGATTCTGACTCTATATTCATTACTTAAGAAGAAATAGTGATTTTTTGCTTTGTTTTGTTTTAATAGTATCTCCTAGACAGGGACTTTTCCTTATAGTGTTATCCATACAATATAAGAACACTTCCATCTGCAGATCCTCTTTCTCCCTGGGATGGGATTAAACGAGAGGAAAACTGTGTTTTCTGTAACCAAGAGTTGTTGTATGCACATGACAATTCCATGTTAGCTGGGTGGTGTGTGACCACACGTCATCCAGCTTTATAAGCCTCTTCCCTGTGCATCACCTCTGAATGTGCCAGCAAGCCTCCTAATGTTTGCTCCTGAGGTGCTATGGAAACACAAAGGGTGACCAGGTGATGGCTTTGGTTTTGAGATGCTTTCATACAGGGGCAGGACCAGTTACCAGATACTACACACCACACATCTGAGCTGAGAAATGGCTGGTACCACATTCATCGTGTTGTGCTAGATAAATGTCTGTCTGAAAATTCTGGCAGCTGGAGAGCCAAAGGACCCTCTTCGGCTGCAATGTTTAATACCAGCCGTCCTGAGGCAGTATTCCGGCCATATCATCCTCTCACACACATATGTATAAACAGAGTAAGCATGTCCCAAAGCTGGTTATCCCCTCTCCTACCTCATTTCTCCTGTTTATCTCTTTTCCCAATTGGCTCCTGTCCACTTATTCAGAATGTTGAGACTGGGTCCCTTATACTTGCTGGTTCTGATAGCCAGAATGTTTTCCCTTTCTACAGTCTCATGGCTCTACTTCATCACTTTCTTTTGGCTTAAATGTTACCTTATCAGTGACTCATTTGAAATAATCTCTCATGGGTTGCCACGATGGCTTAACAGATAAAGTTGCTTGTGGTACAAGTCTGGAAACTTGAATTTGATTATGGAATCCATATAAAGGTGGAAAAAGAGAACTGACTCCAAAAAGTTGCCTGGCAACCACATGTGAACTATGATACCTGTGTTCATACGCATACATCATGCACACAGATATGTTATCAAATAAAATTGAAAATATAATAAAAATTAGTCTTCTCACATAAGCATTGTAGAACACACCTATAGTTTCAGCACTCAGGCTGAAAGTTTGATGTCAGCGACGGTAAAAGAATAAGACCTTGCCTCAAAAAAAAGCAAAAAGCATTTCAAGTTCCTCTTTCTCCCTTGAGCTGTGTTCTTTTTTTATATATAGATCTCATTAAATTTTACCTTATTATAGATATTTTATTCGTTATTTGATATTGTTGGTATTGCCTATTCAAATATTATGTAAAATCCACAAAGACATGATGCCCATTTGTTTGCTGCATATACACTGCTTTAACAACCCGGAACAAGGCCAAGCTGAGTCCTTGTCTGCATCATCTTGACCCTGGAGGACCCTGGCTACCATGCCAACCTGTACTCTCCATCCTCATGCATTCCAACATTTGCTGTGTGACTGACTGAGTGAATGAAATAAACGCCTATGTACATGTGTGTTTTTCTGCCATGTAGAACCACTCGAAGCACAAAGGTTCTCAAAGAGGAAATTCCCAGTCCGGTTTGGGGTTGGACATTGACATCTTAAAATATAATGATCTCTACAACCCATGTGTTCCATCTCAGAAAACATAGTCACCATTTGGAGCACAACCTCTCCAAACTGTCCAAGATTAGCTTGAAATGATTTTCCCCTATGAAATCTTGCAAGGTTTTTCATGGTATATTTTATTAATGTGGTTTCCCACTTATATGTATTTTTGTGTTCTGATGTGGGATAATGTTTCTGTGCACTGTAAAATTTGTTACTTGTATTGGTTTAATAAAATGTTGATTGGTCAGTAGCCAGATAGGTGAGGCAACCAGCTTAGGAGAATTCGAGGAAGAGGAAAGGCAGAGACTTATTTGTAAGCCAGACACAGAGAAAGTAAGATGAGAAAGCCTTACTGAGAAAAGATACCAAGCCACATGACTAAACATAGGTAAGAATTTTGGGTTAATTTAAGTTGTGAAAGCTAGTTAGTAATAAGTCTGAGCAATAGGCCAAGCAGTTTATAACTACTATAAGCCTCTGTGTGTTTATTTGGGACTGAACGACTGACTGCAGGACTGGGAGGGACAGAAACTTCTGTTTAAAAGTTCCATTTGAAACTGTTCCCAAATCCAATCCCTCTATGCAAAATAAGTCAAACAGGACACCTGATGGCAGAATCATGCTGTAATCAAATCCCTCTGGAGTAGAAGCATCTTCCAAGGGCACAGGGATTTGTGCACACCTCTTCTTATGCCTTGTTGGTGCCACTTCTTGGTTTGGAAGAATGTCACTACTTATCCTCACAAGTCACCAAAATATGTCCATAGGCTTAATGACATCATATCTACCATTGCCTGTGTATCTCCAAGTTTTATATGTTGAGAAACAAGGGGCAGTCCCATTGGAAGACCTATTACAAAAGAGAAAATAAAATTGCACCTACCAAGTAAGTCCTCCTTGCCTTTCTTACTGTTTTTTATTTAATAAAACAAATACTGCAAAGAATGACAGCAAGCAGAAAGAAATATTCAGATTTCATTGTGGAAACCTGTTCTGAGGTGGTCAGCATGTAAAACACAAAACAACACATGTTTTCAGCAGTCTGGAACCACAAATAGGTTTGTTAGAGGATCAACCAACAGGAGGCACTTAACGTTTCCCGTACGCTATATTCCACGTGTATCATTACTTTACAAGACATTGTCCAGTGGGAAATTGGGCTTTGGTGTATCAGTGATGGGTTCCTTTTCTGAATACCTTTCCAAAGAATGCTACCCAAGAGTTAATTCTCTTATAATATACTTAAAACATTCCTTCTGAAATAACTCTTTCTATTTCTCCCGAAGCACTGGGTGTCTCTAGAACCCAAGCACATCTGCTGAACGAGTACCCTCATTCAACAAAGTCATGATTGGTTCTCTAAGCAGCTATCATCTGGTTTCCTAGAATCAGAACTTCCAAATCATGATTAATTCTTTATAAACCTTGCTGATCTACCGAGTATTTCAGACACAAGGAGCATAGAGATTCCTGGTTACATGCCAGAGACGAACCAGATGCTTTTGGCCACAGAGTTCAGGGAAGGGGAAAGTGTACAGTATTCCAACTAGGAACCAACTGCAGTAGGTAGAGGAGACCTTGTTCAGACTAACATCCACGGATCTTGTCTGCCTAATCAGGATAAAAGTCAGGTGTGCTGCTGCCTTGTTTGTGTGGTGAAACTCAGGTAAAGTAAAAGACAATTGAGCAGGACTTTGCCTAATGTCAACTTCCCTCCTAGCTCCTGGAAAGCTTCTCAGTCAGATGGAGGCACTAACCCTTCCACTCACTGCCCCGGTTTCTTCTAAAACATTCTGTAGCAGAGAGGTCCTCTTTTACACTGCAGCTCACCTCTTAAACACACACCATACCTTTTGCCTGCAGTACCCCTGACTCCGCACATTGGAATACATTAATCTCTAGGGGTTTTGCACTAACCTTCTTTTCTTTATGAATGCATCCTTGCTTCCCTCCCCAAAGAAACTTCTGGGGTTCATTTCCCGTGCTTCTGCTATAATTCACACAGACATCTAAGATAGAGGCAGCCTTTTTCATTTTCTTTTGTGTGTCTGTCGTGTCTTTGTTCAATGCTAAATTTCCTAAGAAGAGAATTGTGCTTTTGAACCTCAGTTTTCTGAAGCTCAGAGGTCTGACTGACTGACAGAATATACATTTCAAAACCTTCATTGAGTGAGATAATGGGCAATTCTTGAGAACGTGGTACTCAGGAATATCGTTGATTTTTGCTGTATAACATCCCTCCATTTCTCAAAATTCAACAAGTGGTGGGTGAACATTCTAGATTAAATTAGACACTAAAATTTAAGACTGTGGCAACAAGGCAGCAACAGGCAGGAACATAGATCCATGGAAAGGACACAGGGCTTCTGGTTATTTTCAAGCTTAGAAACTTTATTCCTTGGCCCCAGGGGCCCAAGGAGCTCTGAAGGACTCTAGTCCCTAGTCAAATCTCACTTCTCCTTATGCTACCTGAACATGTGAAAAATCAACAGATGGCTGGGCTCTATATTTATAGCCTAGACTGATAGGCAAGAAAATTAAAATTTTGCAACTGGCTCCTGAACGTAGAGAAAAATCCTCTTTGCTGTTTTGCACATAGAACCCTGAAGGAGAATGGAGTTCAGCCACCATCAGCACTAAAGAGAAAGTGTGTTTGTTAGTGTAGTCAGGGTGACAGAAGCTAGACTCACCCACTAGATGGGCCTCTGCTTTTGGAGGATTATGTTGTGTGTGTGTGAAGACCCACTCACTGTAAGTGAAACTATTCCCTGGAGAGGGGATCCTGGATGGTCTAAGAGTAGAGAAAACCAGAGGAACATCGGGATGAACGCATTGATTGTTCCGGCTTTCTGACTGGAGATGATGTAACCAACTGTTTCTAGTTCTCAAAACCTTGGCATCTCCACCATGGCGATACCTTCAACTGTGAGCTAAAATAAATTCTTGCTTCCCCAAGTTGCTTTTGTTGGGTTATTTTATCACAGCAATAAGAGAATAAACTAAGAAAGCAAGGAATTCATTTTCTCAAGAGGTAAAGTAAGCAATGTTCCATTTCAGGGTTTAATGATATTTATAGAACTCCGATCAGTCATTGGTCATTGGTTAGGCAATTTTGGCCATGCTTGAGGTGGCATGGGCATTGCTCCCTGCTGACCACATAGTCACTTACAGAAGCCTGCTAACTGTGTAGGCCATAATAAGCAACATAATGACTTGTGTTGCCCTTATGTACTTTGTCATTCATGGATGGTTGCAATTTATAATTCTCGTGCATATTTAAAAGTAGTACCTCCCAAACAATTTCTCTTTAATAGTTGAAATTAAGATTGGACTACTTTTGTTAGTATTCTGGGCACAGAGAGTTTGTTTAATCCATTATGCACTTCTACCCTTATGCCAAGATAGAAACTCAGCATTTCTCTAGAAGAAAGAAGGCTATTTCAGTCTATAAACAAGACAGTCTCTTCTTTGATGACTGAGAACAACTTATCTGAAGTGGGCAGTGATAGAAGATGCCATGGGAAAAAAAAATCCTTGTGTTTCCAATGATTGCCTTTTACATACTCCAGAAGGCATATCAAGAATTTTTCTTTAGTTTTCATAAAATTTCTGTCTCTGGGAAGTGGATGAAGTATATAAGACTTATTAATAGACTACTTCTCTCTCTTTTTTTCCTCACTGAGCTCTGAGCTTCTGAGCAGAGCCCCCCCATAGATACTTAGTTTTCTAGCAAAGAAGTAGATTTTTAAAGTTTTGCATTTTGCTCCTCATATTAAAGGAGAACAAGACACCAAGGAATACATATGTTGAATAGGAATATGTCACATGCAAGAGGCTGTAGGAAAGCCAAACTGGGTTTGGCTGAACAAGTACCATTATGAGTTGTCATAGTGGGCATGTTTCTCTTTGATTGCAAGGAGCTTGAAGGGCTATTTTCTGACTGGGAGCAGTGGAAAAGAAAAGTTCATTACAACTCATTAAAAATGAATGTAATTCTAAAGCAATTTCCATTAGTTCAAGTGTAGATACTGTACATGTCTCACAGAATTGTATTATAAATTCATGCTAACCCTGTGAGTAATGGTAGATAGTCCCAATCTCTTTCCTAATAAAAAATAACAGGAATCTACACCCAGTAGTTTCTTATTATATAAAATATTTAAAAGATGTCATCTTGTTTCTCATGGTCATGCCCTTATTATGTCAAGTCAAATTAGTAAAGTACAGAGATCAGAGTAAACAAAAATGACAGATAAATGAAGCACATGAGAGTCCTATGAAATTATCTATGGAGTCTGTAGTAGGTGGCAATCTTACTATCTGGTGAGTGAAAAGGAGGAGGAAGTCTTGCGGTGGTTCATGTCTTCCCCTACATTTTTCTTTCCTTTTCTGTGTATAATATTATACTTCAAGTTTATGGCTTGCTCTATAACACCAATGAGAGAATATGCATCACTTTGAAACCTTCTTCTATCTACCTATTCTTGCATTAATCAGTCCATTCTAGCCCTTCCTTTTCTGTATGCAGATTTTCTTCATAGAATACAGGGTTATATCAGATATTATCTCTATTTCTAATCCTGAAAGAAAAAAATATGATCATTTCATTAGATGCTGAAAAAGCATTTGATGAAATTCAACACCCCTTTATGATAAAGGTCTTGGAAAGGTTAGGGATACAAGGGTCATATCTAAATATAATAAAAGCAATATACAGCAAACCAACAGCTAATATCAAANTAAATGGAGAGAAACTCAAAGCCATTCCACTAAAATCAGGAACATGACAAGGCTATCCACTCTCACCATATCTCTTCAATATTGTGCTTGAAGTTCTAGCAATAGAAATAAGACAACATAAGGAGATCAAGGGGCTTCGAATAGGAAAAGAAGAAGTCAAGCTTTCATTATTTGCAGATGATATGATTGTGTACATCAGTGACCCCAAAAACTCTACCAAAGATCTCCTACAGGTGATAAATACCTTCAGTGATATGGTGGGATACAAAATCAACTTTAAAAAAATCAGTAGGCCTTCTATACACAAAGGATAGAGAAGCAGAGAGGGAAATCAGAGAAACTTCACCTTTCACGATAGCCACAAATACCATAAAATATCTTGGGGTTACACTAACCAAGGAAGTGAAAGATTTAATTGACAAGAACTTTAAGGCTTTGAAGAAAGAAATCAAAGAGGACACCAGAAAATGGGAGGGTCTCCCATGCTCTTGGATGGGTAGGATCAGCATAGTAAAAATGGCAGTTCTACCAAAGGCAATCTATATATTTAATGCAATCCCTATTAAAATCCCAACAAAATTCTTCACAGACCTTGAGAGAACA
>LOEQ01009016.1:59381-76470 GCA_001685075.1 Bramus lutescens | reverse complement strand
ATAGAAATGGGTTAATTTAAGATGTAAGAGTTAGTTAATAAGAAGCCTAAGGTAATAGGCCAAACAGTGTTGTAATTAATATAGTTTCTGTGTGATTATTCGGGTCTGGTTGGTCAGGAAATGACAGACCAGTCTCTCTCTCTCTCTCTCTCTGTGTGACGCATGTACACGTAGATGCATGTTTTTATGAGTACACATGTGTGTTGACTGAAGGTCAATGTTGTGTATCTTCCTCTATCACTCTTTATTTCTTGAGGAGCTTAAATTTTATTGACTTCCCAGTTTTAAAAAAAAGTTAAAGGTCACACCTCTAAGTCGCTGTATTATACACAGATTTGCAGAATGAATATGAAGAGATGCAATTAGTTATGCCCAAAAGATTGACTAGAGTCATCTTCATTAATACATATAAAATTCTTATGAAGACAGAGGGACTACCAGGTTTTCTGAAACACTTTCCAAAGTTATTGAAGGCACAAAATATACATCATTGTGAATATACACATTCTAGACTTAGTGCCTTTGGTACAACCCAAAGATTTGGCTCCATGACTACTATAAAACTAAATATATTGAATGAGATTCTGTTTCTCAGGTAACAAAAGCCAGACCTATAAACATCAAGTAGATAATTACCCCAAAATATGAAGCATACAAATACAAGCACTTTATTTTAAAAAGTAAACACATAAGATTGTGTAAATCCCAAAGTGTTAGCTGCTTTCAAGCTTCTATTTTGGATTATTTAGTACATATACAAGTTTATTTACAGAAGCTTATGCATCAACAATCTCTACTAAGGAAAATGATTCTAAAAATTAACATGGTTTTCAGTATTTAAAATCTCACTATTTATATAAAAGCCTAGAGAGACAAATAATATCCAATAGCTTCAAAAGATAAACTAAAGACTCTTAGGTGTAATCACCTTTACCAATGTTTGTCCAGGTCTGTTTAATATATACACAAGGAAATATACTCACTATAATTTCTCATAAGATAGCAAGTAAGGAGTAGATGTAGGAGATGTAGGGGGAAAGAGAATTTAAAAAGTCCTTTTCTTCTGTAACTTTTACTTCAGAATAATCAGAAACAACCACTTCCCCTCACACTCCTTTAAGCTTTGCACTGCATTTGAAATTTTGTTCTCAAATCCATGTTAATGCCTGTTTGGTCACTCGATTCCTTGTTCCTGTCAGATTCTGGGTCCCATTAGTATCATTAGTTTCAGAATTTCTATTTTCAGCAAAAGTTGTCTCTGCAGCCTTACCAGGATCAGATGTTTTGTTGTACAGCTCATAATTTGCTTGGCTCTTTTGTCCTCCAAGAAGTCCAACAGCTTCTACATTTTTTTTTGTTCAAAACTTTACATGGCTTGGTGTTTCCACCAACTCTAATTGATACTTCATTATCGTAATTTTCAGCCACCCGCCTTGCTTCCTCATTCAGTGGCTCTGACTTACCTATCTTACACATCTGGTCAATCAAAAAATTCCCTTTATCTCGTTCCAGACTGTTAAGGTCAGTGACTTTAGCAGAAGCAGTATAGTGCCCACTGCTAATAGTAATGCCACTGTGCATCACAACAGCAAATAGTCCATAGCTGTCAATAGTTAGCTTTGTGCTTCCATTCTTCTAGTGACAGCTTAAGAGGTGTCAATAAAGGAGTGTTGATCCTGCAAAGTCCACCACCATCACAATCAAAATGGCAGCAAAGCACTTCAGATGGATAGTGATAGCTTGAGGCATTTTATCAAATAAGAACCTTCACTCTGCTTCTGTGTAATGATGGCAATTTTCACAGAAATATTTGTCTGCCCCTACAATTCTTTCCACT
This sequence comes from Bramus lutescens, assembly GCA_001685075.1. Taxonomy (NCBI): domain Eukaryota; kingdom Metazoa; phylum Chordata; class Mammalia; order Rodentia; family Cricetidae; genus Bramus; species Bramus lutescens. The sequence continues at coordinate 74,633 of LOEQ01009016.1, read as the reverse complement.
GAAGCAAATTGTGAAATTGCCCATCTCAAGGTCTTTATTTCTGTTTTGGGCTCTGGAGAAATTTCAGAGCTCTCCTCAACTTTAGAAAGCTCATCTTCTAGTACCAGGACACCAATATCCTGGAAATCGTCTCTTCTTTCTGTTAAGCTTTCACATTTCAAACAGCGAGTCCTTAATATTAACTGACCTTGAAATAATTTCTCTACAAGTTCAAAACCAATTTGTTCTGCACCTTTGGTTATGGGCTTCCCATCACTAGCGGCCACAGGTGTACCACTGCTTCCTGGAGAGTCGAGTGCACCACCATTAGCTGGAGAATCACCTTCATGTTTCCCTGGGTCCTCTACAAGATCTGACTCATTTTCTTTAGATTGTCCTTTGGATCTCGGGTTTGTTGTGCTGTTAACTCCTCTCATTTCCTCTTTCTGATGAGATTTTTCTTCTACCTTTGTAGATAATTCAGGCAAACTTTTCACTTTATCTTTTTTTTTTTTCAGGAATTGGCATGTTTCTTGAATGTTTCCCAGAATACACTGGAGCACTTCCTGTGCATCATGCTGTAGATAACCTTCAGATGTAGGGTTGAGCTCCCTGAGTGTGGTATGCAGTCGCCTTGACTGTGTAGCAAGTTCATCTGTATATTTCTCTGGATTTAAGAGAAAACTAGCCTGATGCTGTCCAACTGAAATTATTAAGGACTGTAAACTGCATAAACTTGCCAAAGGATCTTCTTTGCAACTTCCCTTATCTTTTGATTAGAGTCATCCTTCAGAGCTTCTTTCTTCCTTGATATAATATTAAATAAGTATTTCACTCCAGATTTAAAACCAGGACGAAAATGCAACACCTGAAGAATGCTATTCAGATAGCAAGTGTTGCCAAGATAATTTAGTCCCACAAATGGTAACGAGTTCTCTCTCTTCTCACAGTTTATCGGTGAGGACTGTGCATAGGAACAAGCTGGTCAATCTCAGATCTTCTGTTTGCAGAAGATTTTCTTCATTTTCTTGAGAATCAGTGAAATCTAATGCTCTTTTAATTTCCTTTTTCTGAAAAAACTTCAAAGAAAGTCTGTTTTTCTTTGATGGACTCCCTCTTGCAAGCCCATTACTTTCACTAGGTATGACACCAGGCATTTTCTTTTAAAAATTGTGAGGCATTGACGAGAATTAACTTTTTTTAGACGGCAGCTGTAATCACCAATTGTGTCCAATAATGGCTCTGAGCGAGTCCTTGGCGGCGCCTCTGGGGAGACCAGGCAGTCAGAATGGGCACGCGACAGATGAGCCCCACCACTGTCCCAGGAGAGGATTGCAGTTGGGTGCCTCCCGCGGGGGAGTGACCATTCCTTTGTGGAGCAGGGCTGGGCCACCACTTGGTCCTGCCTGTAGCGGCCCCACTACATCCCAGTTGTAACCAGGCCANNNAGGCTTGGGGCTGCACAATGGTAGCAGCGCTCCTGAGCCGCAGAGTCCCCGCTCCTCTAAAATTATTGATCATATAGTCCTAGATATTTGGGAAGCTGCAGCAAAAGGATCACTTGAGACTAGGAGTTTGGGACACCTGACAAACACAGACTCTATCCCTTATAAAACAAACAAACAGAAAACATCGGTGTCTAGTTCCCCAAATATGATGGAAACAGGCCCCTGTGGATATAAAATCTAAAGTTTGAGACATACATTCTGAGAGAGGACACTGCTATACAACTTGAGTATTGAATATTTATTCCCTGTGCTAGTTAGGTTTTTGTTGTTGTTGTTGTTGTTTGTTTTTTCATCAACTTGACAGAAGCAAGGGTCATCTACGAAGAGGAAACCCCAACTGAGGAATGAATCATGTGACGGAGGAGGACCAAGCCTATTGTACATGATGCCACCCCTGGGAAAGGGGTTCTGATTGTATAAAAAAGCAGGCTGAACAAACCAAGGCAGTTGTGGCATGGCACTCCTCCATGGCTACTACTTCAGTCTCTGCTTCCTAGTTTCTGACTTTTCTTCATGATGGACCACAACTATAAACTGAAATAAACCTTTTCCTCCCAACTTGTTTTTGAGGTAGCTATTGTCATAGCAATAAAGGACAAAGTAAGGCAGAAAAAGCTTTTGGGAATTGGCAGCATCTTTGCAAGAGTAGTGTGCTCTTAGGTCATTTTGAACTAGAACCTCCAACATTGGGAGTCAAAATAAAAAATATTTTCTTTTTAAATTAACTGACTTGGGTTATTAGTTTCAGAGATAGTATTTTGAATGAGACAGAGACTTTGGACAATAGAGCAGAGATCTATTAAGACAGCCAAAGTTCCACAGCACTGAAAAATGCCAGTAATGGGAAACAAGGCTTCACAGAAGAGCTCGCAGGCACTGTCAAAGCTCTTGCTCTGCCTGTCATCATCTTGGGTTTTTGTTTGGGGGGCATCAGTACTTGAGGTCAATATGCTTTTTCATTTTTACTCTTTAATAATTTGTTTGCAATTAAAATTTTGAGTAAGTGAAGAAAATTTTTAGTAGCTTTTCTGCTTTCATACATTCTTGGCTCATGCCCATCCCTCCATCACCTTCTCTTGATAATAACGCTCACTTGGGAGTCTGACAAGCTAACACTCAGTCAGGGATGGAGGTCATAGGCCATGTTTTTATCACGATAAAACACCCACTACTTATACAGCAAACTATGTGTGTGAGCCAATTTCCCACAAAAGTAACAAAATACCAGATTCAATTAGATTATAAAGGAAACAGACTTCTTTTGGCTTACAGGTTTGGTAGGTTCAACCCATGATTGGCCCCACTGCTTTGGGGCCTGTGGTGAGGCAGCATATGCCTGTGGGAGTCATGAAGCAGGAATTGCTTATGTCGTTTACTAGGAGCAAAGAGAAAGAGGAGGAGAATGGGGTTTCATAGTCCTCTGAGGAACATGTCCCCAGAAACTTAAGGACAAACTATCACCTCCCAACTGTGTCACATTATGGACCAAGTCTTTAGCACTTTGGGGTCTTGTGAAAACACCAACTACCAAAGTATAGCTCTGTGTAAGTGTTTGGAATCATTTCAAATCCAAACCTTAACCTATGCAGGGAGCTGATACCTCAGAGGGCAGCTAGCTTGAAGAAAAAATGCCTATAGCATAAGTAAACTTTAAAAGTTTTTCCATAGAGAAAAGATAATATTGGGGACCCTGATGATAATTATGTGCCCAATCATATTGATGGCTGATAAAGGAGTCAAATTTCACTCCCAAAATAATTTGATCAATTTTGGTTTTAAATAAAAATTTTATTACAATGATTTGTGCATGTATTGTGCATATTTATCTTTACATATAAAGGTTTTTATTATCCTGTTTATCTATTACACCTTCATCTCTTTCTATTATGTTGCTGGTATATGTATTATGTTATTGGATATTTATGACACATATCCCATCCACCTCAGTAACAGTTCCGGTTGCTTCAGATATGAGGGTAATTATAGAGAAATCTGCAGTTGATGGGGAAGTTCAGCCAATCACATTTGGCTAGGGCGTGGCCTCCTGGAGNGGGAAGATAAACTTGGAGATCCAGGTGTGCCCGCTCTCTTCTTCTCCCTTGCGCGCGCTGGGCCCTGGTCATGTGAGTTCATCGTTTTCCAATTATTAAACTAAATCCGTTATATTGAGCTGGTCTGGTTAATTCTAATTTACTGGTCGACCACGCCCATCATTCAGTAGTGGAAGCACAATTTTTCAAGTATAGAATAACACAGGAAGGAGAACAATGGTGAGCCCTAGACTTGGATGAGAATGGCTAGAGAAAGCAAAGGGACATAAGGATCTTTAGGTGGAACAGATGGCATTGGCCATCTCAAGTCTGTTAGGAAAGAATGCCTGAGATGAAGTGGTCTCGGATTCTAAAAATCTGGGGAACGAGTTTAGAGTTGAGAGTGTAGGCGGCAAGGTGGACAAGTTGCTTGTGATAGACTGGAGCTCAATGTAGCAGATTTGGTTAGTCCAGTTGAGCAGTTCTGGAGAGGAGACAATATTCTTTTCTGGCCATTCACAAGGCAGCCTTAGTGTGCTCCTGGCTGGGCAGTCCTTCAAGGTGCTATGCGCTTTTTCATTTTGCAACTACTCAGACCCAAATAATTACACAAAACTATATTAATTACAACTCTGTATTATTTCTAGCATATTTCTAGCTAGTTCTTATATCTTAAATTTACCCTTTCCTATTAATCTGTGTAGCACCACAAGGCTGTGATTTACCAGCAAGGTTCCAGTGTTTTTCTCCTTTGACAGCTACATAGCATCTGCTTGACTCCACATTCTTTCCTTTATCTCTGCTTGGATTTCCCACCTAGCTGTATTCTGCCCTTCCATGGGTCAAAGCAACTTCCCTTTTTTTTTAATCTTTGGAAGTAGTTTAATTTTTTCTTTAAAAAAATGTACTTTTACATTATGGCATAAACCTGTAATCTGAGAAGTTGTGGCAGGAAAATCATGAGCTGGATGTCAGCTTCAGATACAGAGGGAACATGAAACCTGGATAGTGAGATACCATTTCAAAAAACTAAAAATATATGAATTAATTACAACACAACAAAAAGCAAACGATGGGGGTAGCTTTGTTAACCAATCATCTTTAAGAGGTAGATCCAAGGATGAGGCGTGACTTTCTGGGACCCTGAGAGAAAAACATATGCACAATATATAGAGCTGACTTTGGAGTTGGAAAATGGCTCTGTACTTCTCTAACTTCAAGCTCATTGTTAAAAGAAACATTCAGAGTTTCTGTCTCATATTAGGAGCCATCTGATATGGGACAGAAAAAAGACTTAAAAATTTACTTTCTCCATCTCTATTTTGTCTATATTGTATTCTTTATTAAATGTATGTCCCTATGAATAACATTTAAGTTTTACACAATGAACAATAGATTTTCCTAAAGTAATCTTTAAAGTTTCCAGAAAAAAGATGAGGCCCCACAACAACAACTCTGTTTGGTTGAGATGACATCATAATGTTAATAGCACTACTATAACACTGGATTTTGGGTACCAGGTGCTAAAATGGTGCATCTTCTCATGACATTCTGGCCAGAACTCCAAATAAGAACTTTGAAAAAAACCCTATTGACTGCTTGGAAATCGTTTGCAACTATACTAGACAGTAATCTTGAAACTTAACCATCACTTTACTTTTGTAGGATCCCATAAAAAGAAAATTGTTACCATGACAGATGGTGCCTCCCTCCCAAAAAAGTTTTTCCTCAGGGTTGGGAACACCATTTAGGGATGGAAACTATGTAGGTTCAAAAAAGGGATAATAATAGTGGGTAATAGAGTGAATACTTGTGAGCTATTATTTATGGATAATTTGCATTGGTATAGTTTTTTGCATATTGATATAAATTCAAATTATATTTGTTATTTCTGTTTCCAATATTTATACACCTATGCAAAGTTATTCTGTAAGATTGTATATATGCTTGTGTCTACCTCTGTTTAGGACATTTTGTATATTGATACATCTTTTAGGATATAGTTCATATTGAATTATATATTATTCTTACCTCTGAACAAGATACTTAGACATTGTTTACATTTTGAGGTCATTGTCCTCATTTGCTGCACATTTGTTTAATATTTTGACATGAACTCTTAGTCTTCAAGTTATAAGGTATTAAATATTATAGGTCAATAGTTGTTCATGTTTGTTATATATATAGTCAAATTGATTAAGTTCTTTAGATACATAGAGATTGTATTCAGCCTAGATAGGTAATCTTCAACCACTTCAAGGATCTGCAGAACATGGCATTTAAATAATTTAAATAACTTAGGGTTCTGTTGACATGAGACATATTGCTCCTTACAGCACAAATCTATTCCTGAGAGAATGTTGAGCACCAAAGACACTCTACTTGGTGTTTGGTTTCTTCTTGGCCTTTGGGCAAGGAACTGCCCATGCCTCAACCCCTGACAAAGTACATGGTATCCGGAATAAATAAGCAGGACACAAGGGAACAGACTGTCAAATCTTGCCAAGACAGATTAAGATGGTTTTGAAAAATTTCCTGCCTCTGAAAATGGTCTGTCAGTTATGCTAGGCCTTAGCCAAAGTTGTTTGCTTCAACATTTCAAATGAGACTTTGGGTGACTGCTCAGGTAGCCAATTGTCTCTGTCATATTCTGCTCACTTTGGAAGCTGCTTGATTGTACTTCCTGTCTTCTCAAGTGATATTATCTCCCTTCTCAGTTCTTCGATGGGATTAAAGATTAGATAGTCATAGTTATCTTCCTCTTATGATTTATCTGAAACTCTTTGGAATAGAATGTTCATAAAAACATTTGTCATGTGCTCCTTGCTTAATATTGTTTATGTTGGTTGTAATTTTATACTTAATATCTGTTCTTATTGTATATAGTTGTATTGAGTTTTGATTGCTCTTGTTTAGACAAAAGGGGGAGACGATGGGGGAAGCTTTGTTAACCAATTATCTTTAAGAGGTGGATCTAAGGATGAGTGGTGGCTTTCTGGGACCCAGAGAGAAAAACGTGTGCATGGACCAGGTGGTCGCTCTCTGTGTGGTTCTACCACAACCAAGGAGAGCCTGGACTTTCCATTCCTGTGGCATTAGTTTCCCCTTATAATAAATAGAAATATAACTGTTTATTCTTTAAGCTAGCCTGGTTATTTCACAAGTCAAGTTAGCTTCTAGAAGCAAATAAACAAAAATCCATATATATGGTTAAAGGCTTGGACTCTAACTCTGGCATAGCATTTGCCTAACATGAAGAAGGCTGTGCGGGTTGTTGGAAATATGGGTTCAATTAGCTACACCAGAAAATAATCACAATTTAATCTTTTTATGAGAGTGACCATGAAGTTTATTTTAAGCAACTTATTTTGAAATACTATAGACATAAAAAGTTACACTAAGTATTTGCAAAGTAACTTCTTTATTAACCAATGATAATAAAACATATTCACAGCATAGAGAGGATAATCCCACATAAAATCCCCTTTTTTGTCTAAATAAAAAGAAAGGTTTTAACTTTGACATACTAAAATTACATATAACAAAACAGGTATCAAGCAAGAATTATAGTTACAATATTTGTTTGTGAGTCTAAAGTTTCATATCAAGTTTGTCTTTTATCATAGCTAAGGAAAACCATAACTATCTGTCTTCAACTCCATTAAAGACCCCAGAATGATATAATATCACCTAAGTAATCAGGAAGTACATTGTAAGCAACTTCCAGAACTTTAGAACTGACAGAGACATCTTACTGCCTGGACAGTCACCGAAAGTTCTTCTGTAACATTGGGGCATCCATTTTCAGCCACCAGGCCCATAGTATCTGGCAGACTTTTCCATAAAGCAAGAAATTTGAAAGACTCTTTTGTCTCTACTGGAAGTTTGTCAGACACTTCCTTCTGTGTCCTGCAGAATGTCTGGCAGACTCTTTCATGAAGTAGGAACCCTGAAGGACTGCCTCACCTTCTTTAGGGAAGTTCAGCAGTCATTTTTCTGTGGGCCCTTCATGTCCAGTTTATACAGAATACCATCAAGTAGTCCAGGCAAGAGAAGTTTCTTGCCCAAATGGCTAGTCTTTTAACACCGAAGGCAAATTCCATAGCAAGTTTCTTCAATGTCCATCAACCTCTCTGAAGCAATTGGTACTGTGGAAGCACACATGTCTCACTTTTGAGAAAAGTCTAAGTTCTTAAAACATTTTAAATGCCATATTCTGTAGGTCTTTGAAGGGTTTGAAGAATACATATTGATTGAAATATAACTCTGTACATCTAGAAAATTGAACTAACATGACTATAGTTTTACTATTATAGATGACTATTAATCCATAATTTTGACAATGCATTACATTTTAAATGTACTGTGTAAGCATAATACATTAAACAAGAGTACAAATATATATATATATATATGAAAATTGACCTTAAATTGGTATCAATAGACCAAGATCCATACCAAAGCAAAGTATTCATCTTTAACCCTGCTATATGGTGTTGGATAGACTTAGTGAAACTAGAGCTGTGTAGGAGTCAAGAATATGATTGACTTGGAATTATGGAACAAGCTGTGTATATGTAGGGGCATTCAGGCTGGTGATGGAATTCAGTACAGGGACTCTGTTCTTATGGAAGGTATGATAAGATCTGGGAAAGAATTCAAGCTGGGGTAGTATATCCTGGTGGAATTCAGGCTGTGAGACTCCAAAGAGATACAGACTATGGAGCCATGAGCTAAGGACCATGCATAGTTTTCTAGTGTTACATAATAAATGGCCATACATTCATTTAGTGGCTTAAAAGCAATTCTCCTGGGTTAGTTTCTGGAGTATAGTTGGACTACAGAGTTTAAATCCAGTCAAGCTAGAGGGTGACCCGTTCTGGGGCTTGAGATCCTCTTGCAAGCTTACAGGATTTCTCGAATTCAGTCCCTATCTTTCTGGCTAGCTGTTGGTCAGGGCCAATGACCAACAAGGCACCCATATGTCTTTATATCCTTGTTCCTTCCTCCCACTGACTGATTTCTCCCACTTGTCTGCTTCTGCATTCTAGATTCAGACCGGAAGTCAGTATGGAAAGATGAGTAAGCAGCCATAGGCAAACAAAGGGCAAGTAGAGGCAAGCACTGAAGTCAGATAATGGAACAGTAGAACAATAGGTGCAAAGATGAATGTTAGAAGACTTTTCTGTGAAGCTTAATTTTCAGTTAACTCAGTGAATGTGTTTCTTGTCCTCTAAAATGGAGTGTTGCCATTGAGGTTGGTCCTGGACAGGAAACTAAGGGTCTTGAATTACAATTGCAGAGATTTGGGTTGCCGCACGTGCTTTACTTTGGTATGGGGCAATGTCTCATCTTTATAACATCTCGTTCAGTAAACAGAAAACTGGACCACATGAGAAGCATTTCTACCACTTTATAATATTTTCAAAATCCAGAAATGCAATAATTTTATTGAATATGTCTGGCAGCCAGATACTGACAATGACAACTTATTTTCAGCAATGTAATTTGTTCTAGTTGCATGAAATTTCATAGGATGCTAAATCATTTAAGTAACAGCATCATTTTAGCAATCAGCAATGTTTTCTGCCTGCTTAAGAATATTTCCACTAACAGAAAATTTTGCTACTAATGATAACCTACTGGGAACAGATCAACTTAGTTAAATCAAGAGTCTTATTGATCAAATTTGTTTGAAAAAACTCCAGAAAAATGCTATAGAATGATGTCCAAACTGCCACTCTAAAATCTTTTCCCCAGAAAGTGCTTTCTAAGATAACCTGAAATCTAAATAGAGAGATGTTGATAGATCCACTTTATTTCATTTGGAAAGTTTCTTAGAAAACAATCCATTAACCACCAATGCAGGACACATTTCCTCCTACAGGTGAAAACCTATATCTTACCTCCTAGGTCTGCCCTGTTTCAAGCAACAGTGTGTACTGAATGTGTGTGTAATGGGTGTGAAAAATGCTGTGCTTTGTAGTTATACTTATCTAATTTTGCCTTCTTAATAAAGCTGGAGATACAACTCATTAGAGTGTTTGCCCCAGCATCCATGAAGCTCTGCATTCCATCTCCAGTAGCAATGGCAGAAACCATCTGCACTGGTCTATATGATGGAAAGAGGTGGAGCCAGAAGATCTAGTCATTCTCGGCTACACACAAAGGTCAAGGCCAGTTAAATCTATATGATAATCTCTTTCAAAAAGAAGCCCTTCACAAATCCTAAAGCATTGCAATTGTTTTCCTATTTAGAAATGAAAATACTTAGTACTTCTGCTGAGAGCAGTGGTTCTCATGCTGTAGTGACTCCCAACCATAAAATAATTTTTGTTGCTACTTCATAACTGTAATTTCACTACTGTTATGAATCATAATATAAATACATTTGGAGATAGAGATTTACCAAAGAGGTCATAACCCACAGGTAGAGAACTGCTGGTTTAGATCCAATAACATGTTTATTGGTTTATTCCAATAAAGACAATATCACTATCTTCCTCCATTATGGAGCCTGTTTAAAATGTTTGTATGTGGAGCTAGCTCAGTAGTTAAGAGAATTTGCTAGTCTTGAGGAAGATCCAGGTTGGTTTCCCAGGACCCACATGGTGACTCATAATCATCCATAACTCCAGTTTCTGGTGATCCAGTGTAGCCTTCTGCTCTTTGATGTTACCAGGCATGTGCATACATACAAACAGGAAAAATACTAGTGCTGCTTTAAAACAATAAAATACTGAGTTTGTGAGCCAAATTAAAAAGGATACCCAAACATACCAAGACACGTCCACATTAGGGCTGCATCCCAAAGCATTGTCTACAGACTGGGAACCTCAAACAACTTATTATTCTTGTTTCCTTACCCTTCCTGGGAGTAGAGTTCAAGATCAAGGAATCAGCAGGACTAGCATCTTCCAACACACCTTTCTTGACTTGTAGATGGCTGTTCTCTGTGACTTTGCACAGATGATCTATTGTGTCCACAGTCTTTATTCTCTTCATATTTTTTAATAAAAACAAGAATTATTTGGATGGGATTTTAATTTAACACACCTCTAAAGACCTCACTTATGAATATAGTCTCCATTATGTTGGCATCAGGATTTAATTATATGACTTTTGAGGGGATGTGTCTCATCCAATAGCACAAGCCAAATTTAACTGCTTTTTTGTTTTGTTTTCTTTTATTTTTGCATGGTGGCAGTAAAGGAGGAATTGGGGGGGTTCTGGAAAGGGGAGAGCAACAGGAAGACTTGGAAAAATAGCTTAAGGTGATGAGATTTTTGTCTGTCATGTAAATGGAAATTTTGTTACGTTGACTAGTGTGGTTGTGCTAGTATGGCTATGCAGTCTGATAGAGGAAGCTGTGCCCTGCTTCTATCTTTTCAAAGGGAAGTATTCCTGTTAGGTTTCCAAGTTCCTCATGATTGCTGACAAAGAATATCATTGCTTGTATGGCTTTATTATCTCCTTTACATGTCTTTCATACTACCATGTTTCTTCAGGTGGAGGAAGCAGTAGAAGAGATGAGATGAGGCCAGTTGCTTGCATTTATGCCTTGGCAAAAAGAATGTGCCTTAGAAAGTGATGCTTTATCCAGCAATTGTTCAAAACAGATGTGGACCCATAGCCTAACATTAGGCAGAACTTGGGGGTTCCTTCAGAAGTGAAGGGGAAAGGATTGTAGGAGTCAGACAGGTCAAGGGCACCATGAGAAAATTCACAGAATCAACTAACCTGGGCTCATAGGGGACACAGAGATTGAACTGACAAGCAGGGAGCCTGCACAGAATTGACCTAGACACTCTGCATATATGTGACAGTTGTGTAGCTTAGTAGCTTGGCCCTCTTATGGAACTCCTAATGGTGGGAGCAGGGGTTGTCTCTGACTCTTTTACTGGCTTTTAGAATTCTACTCCTCATACTAGGTCACATTGACCAGCCTTAACACATGGGGAGATGCTGTGGGACAATGGTCTTGTACCCTGTAAAGTTTTCTCACTTGTATTGTTTAAATAAAATGCTGATTGGCCAGTAGATAGGCAGGAAGTATAGGCAGGGTGACCAGGTAGAAAGTATAGGTGGGGCACCAAGAACAGGAAAACTCTGGGAAGAGGAAAGGCTCAGTCTTCTGTCATCACCCAGACACAGAGGAAGATGAGAATGTCTCGCTGATAAAAGGTACCAAGCCACATTGCTAACACAGACAAGAATTATGTGTTAATGTAAAGATGTAAGAATTAGTTAATATGAAAATCTGAGCTAATAGGCCAACCAGTTTATAATTAATGTAGACCTCTGTGTGTTTTTTTGGGGGGGGGACTGAATGGCTATGGGACTAGGTGAGACAGAAACCTCAGCCCAAAAAGGGTGTCTAATGTGGGGGGTGACTATATCCATATAAAACCTGAGAAAGCTTGGGAAGTAATTCTAGAAACAAAAGAACAGAGTTAAGCACGGTTTCTTGGTAGCAGCATTTTCTCAGGTGACTCTGTTTGCTAGAGGCAAGTGCATCTCATTTAATAGAGGCATCCTGACTCAGCTTTAGCTGTAAAACCATTGCAGCTCTTTTAAGAGGCCCCACCACATAACACTTAAATGGTATTTATGAATAGCTGACAGCAGTCTTCTTGGTAGTGGCATGGACCTTGAAACTCCATAGAGTTGTAGCAATAAACATGGCTCCATCCAGTACCTCTGCCATGAGGCCAGACTCTCAGAAAGCTAAGAAATGGGGTCGATCCAGCCATCAAAACCACAGCTTTAATCCTAGCCATATTGCATAGCAAATTAAAGACACATGTGGTCAGAAAAAGAAAGATATACAGTAAAGATAGAGTCAGATAAAAAAAAAACCTCTAAATGGTTTAGAATGAGTTAAAAATATATATGTAGGCTTGGAAGAGAAAATAAAAAGGATAAAGTCCTTTAAAAAATAAAGTATAGATGGGCGTGGTGGCACACACCTTTAATCCCAACACTTGGGAGGCAGAAATAGGTAGATCTTTATGAGTTCAAGGACATCCTGGTCTACAGAGTGGGTTTAAAGACAGCCCAAGATACACAGAGAAACCATGTCTCAAAAAACCAAAAATTAAAAGTAAAAAGAAATAGAGTTTAAAACAGAGCTACATGAAGATGGAAGCTGCACAAAGAATCTGGATATTGTATGTTATTGTGTTGTCTTTGAATTGCTTGATGGCTGAGGAAGAAACAACAACTACTAAAAAACATTTGATTATATATGCAGCTGGATTAATCCAACATATATATATATATTTTTTTTTTAAAAAAGCCTTGACATTAAACTTTAAGTCAAAATATATGTTACTTTGGATAACAGGTTTTGCTTTTGTTTCCACAGGAAATGAGAGTCTGTAGATTCATTCTGGCTTAAGAAAAATCAGATTTGATCAAGGAAGACCCCCGCCCCCCGAGAAATCTCCAGTAGGAATGGATGACCCAGACGTCTGAGTTCTACATCCAGAACAGCCTAAAGACTGCTGGATGAGATGATCAAACCTCAAAGAATATTCCAGTCAGGATTTGACCATAATTCTAAATTTTCTTTAGGTCCCCATAAGATTATCAGCACCCCCAATCAGCAGGAAGTTGCCTAGAAAACAATGCCCACATTCCCCAAAAAAATGGGTTATGGATGTTTGTCATTTAGAGTGTTGGCTACAAGTTGTTATGGATAATGGTCAGGAAAACAGCTAAACAAAGGAGATCAGATTCTGAGTTTTTCTTTTGAAAAAAGGGGAGAATGCTGTGGGACAATTGTCTTATACCCTGTAAAATTTCAATACTTGTATTGTTTTAACAAAATGCTGATTGGCCAGTAGACAGCAGGAAGTATAGGCAGGGTGACAAGAACAGGAGAATTCTGGGAAGAGGAAAGGCTCAGTCTGCAGTCATCACCCAGACATAGAGGAAGCAAGATGAGAATGACTTGCTGACAAAAGGTACCAAGCCATGTAGCTAACACAGACAAGAATTATGAGTTAATGTAAGATGTAAGAATTAGTCAATAATAAAGCCTGAGATAATAGGTCAACTAGCCTATAATTAATGTAGGCCTCTGTGTGTTTCTTTGGGGCTGAATGCTGTGGGATCAGGTGGGACAGAAACCTTTGTCAACAGAGAGGTATTTAGTCTTACAGAAACTTGACAAGCCATGTTTGATATACTTGTGAGATCTGCACTTTCCTGAACAGAAATGGAGGAGTGGATTGCAGGTGGTGGGAAGAGATAGGACTGAGGGAAAGGGACTGATATGAGAGGAGGAACACTGCACCCAGGATGAAAAATGAATGGATGGATGGATGGATGAATGAATAGTGTAGACAAACAATACATTACATTGTACAAGATTCTGATAAGCTCCTAAAGGCTGCCTAAAACACAGCAGCTCTGTGTAGTCTGGAATTAAAGACTCTGAAAGTCAGGAGTGGACCAACATGCTCAATCGTTCCTCTGCATACACTGGAGAAGACATTAAAAGTAAGAATTAGCAAAGTTCAAATCTGGGAAGTCAGTGAAGCATGAGAAAAAGTATCAGAGAAATAGAATCAAAATGAAAATGGAGAGGAACAAGAGAGAAGCTGGCTGAGATTTGTGTTTGTTTGTTGTTTTGTTCCCTGAACTGAGCAGAACCTGATGTGGGAAGAGCATCATAAGCTGAGCAGAAGCTACAACCATGAGCGCCTTAAAGCGCCTTTTACAAGAGAAGGGAAGGAAACATGTCACTGCCAGAATCCCACTCACAGAACGCTTCTAAAAGCAGGCTGGAGGGGAAGGAAAGTTGTCATATGACCACTCCATTTGCCTTTGCTGGGACTCTCACGGGGACAAGTTTATCTGCCCCTTTGTGTGGATGCCTCATGTGTTAGACACTTCCCAAAGTAAATAATTATCTTGGTATGAGACAGGCTTTCAATCATTCTGATTCCAAGGAAGTCTCCCCTTTACCCCTTGGCATTATTTTTTTGTAAACAAACTAGAGAAGAATTGCTTTGATCTGATTCTGTGAAGTGAACGTTTTATGTCTACTTTATGTTTCAAGTCTTCAGAAGGAACAAATAAAACAAAGCATTGCTCTGGCTATGTCAAAGGATTTGAACCTGCATAATGTCTGAATTCTGGATTGAGCCTGAAGCAAGGCTTTCTTCTCTTTTCTCCCCCGCCCCTTTTAAAGTCATATACGTGGAGTTACTTCTTGTTCATGCACAGCTACTCTTTAAACAAGCACAATTTTCACCAATAAAAAGATCGCAGACTTGTGGTCAGAAAGGGAATTAAAACAACAGATGGCTTTGTTCTCTGGTTTCAGACACCACACACATGTGCATGAATCAACCTCCTTTCATAGGATGTAAAGAAAAGAACTAATTCAACCCCATGTGTCAGAGCCAATTACACCTGAGCTGATCTCCTTTGTCAGGCATTAAGATTCTTCATGCTGAGATTGGCCACAATTGCCTTTACCTGCCATAGAGTTCAGTTCAGATTTCGGTTGCAAAGCACATGCACCACAGCCATCCACACCTATTTTACTGTGAGCTCCTGGATGGAATTAGTCATGGAGCCCTTTTTGGACAGCAGCTGTCAGGTGCTGTTGTAGGTGTTGTGAGAGATGGGAGACTATTTACAGCACAGGGCCTTACTTCAAGTAGCTCCTTTCTAGGGGGAAGGCAGCTCCACACACTTAACTGTAATAAGACATTAACATT
>LOEQ01009016.1:32791-47167 GCA_001685075.1 Bramus lutescens | reverse complement strand
CGAAGTTTCCTCTTCTATGGAAGGTCAGTACACGAGTGTGGGTTCAGTGTTTGGAGGAGGACTGTGGACCTTTTCTGTGAATTACCAGGATGAGTGAGGCATCTGGCCCTTTGCCAGCATGCACGTGTTCCCACCTGGAGAGACGGTCAGCTCTCTTTGCTTGTAGAAATGTGACTGGTTCCCAACATCTTCAATTTTGTTCCCCTAATCTCCTTCACCCCATACCACCTCCAAGTTCCATGTATCTTTATTTACTACAACACGTACATGTTATTAATTTTTGGGTATTAATTTTGAAATCAGATTTGGAATTTGAGGTTGTGTCTCTCTGCAGGTGATGAAATATTTTCTGTGTGTAGCTGGGCTGACGTGACAAGAGGAGCTGAACCTAGTGGTGAATTCACTGTGAAGACATCCGACCACATATTTCAGAAATGACAAAGAAGATGTGAGCTTAATTCACTAGGTAAACTGGTAAAATGTGGCCTGCCACTGTTTCCCCACGGCCTGTGGTCTAAGAATGGTTTCTACCTTTTTAAATGGCTGAACAAAAATGCAAGAACAATATTTTTGACATAGATATTCTATGTAAACTTTAAGCTTTAGTGTTCATGAGTGAAGCTTTATTGGAGTCAAGCTACAGGTCTTGTTTGCATGTCGTATGTGGCTACTTTGGGATCATAGCTCAAAACTGAGAAGCTGTAATAAATACTAAATGACACCAAAAGCTCAAAGCATTTATAGTACTGTCCTTTAAAGAACAAGTTTACTGCCCCTGGCAGGCAAACATATATACACCTGTATATACATTTATACATACATACATATACATGTGTATCTATATCATATACATAAAAACACTCACACATACATATATGTATATATGTGTGTGATCCTTAACTACAGGAGAATATTAGATTCATCCTGGAGAGACTTTTCATGACTCCCTCTACCTGGTGTGTCTCCCAGTGATTCTAATTAAATTTACATGGACAGGATACAACATGAACATTTAAATGGGTGTCTTAGTTGGTTTTGTTGTGTAGCCAGGGTGAGAATAGTAGGCTTAAATGGAGGAGCTGTGGGGTTTGTTTTATGAATGTTTAAAAGTGTACTGTGTTTTTGTAGAGCTACTCTGTGCTAGGTTATTCTCCTAGGAAAACTTTGAGTTACTGTCTAGATATAAACAGTCTCTTTGCTAATTAATGCAGAGACGTTCATGCCAAATTGTATCTGGAAATAGATAAGCAGGACTGTCAAATCTTCCAAGACAGTGTATGACGGTTTTAAAATATTTCTTGCCTTTGAAAATAATCTGTCGGTTATTCTAGGGCTTAGCCAAAGTTGTTTGCCTCAATGTTGCAAATGAGACTTTGGGTGATTGTCCAGGTAGCCAGTTGTCTCTTCATTTGTTGCACGTTTTGGAAGTTGCTTGATTGCACTTCCTACTCACTCAAGTAACATTATTTCTCTTCTCGGATCTTCGATGGGGTTGAAGACTAGATTAGTGTAGTTACTCTCCTTTCATGACTTGGTCAAGTTATTTATTATACAAGACTTAAGCTAGTTAGAATAGGGTATTTGTTCTTATTGTATATACTCTTGTATTAGGTTTAGAACTCTCTTATTTAAACAAAAAGGGGAGGTGCTCCAGGAAGGTTTACCCGCCTACTGGGGCATGTCCTCATCGACTATTTACCTGGATGCCTAAGTGTGTCCACTCTCTTCTTCTCTCCGCCCCCCTTGTTCCTGTTTGCTATTTCGGCTTGTTTTGGATCGGATCTCCATCCGCTGTTCAAGCAGATCATCCTGATTTGTAAATTTTCCCCCTAAATAAATATCTCTCTCTTGGTTCTGAGCCAGCGTGAGATTTCTTTTAAGCACCCAATATTTCTGTCTTCAACCTTTACCATGAAAACTGTAATGGAGGCATAGCTGCACATCCACAAACAGCTTTCACAACTGAGACAGTGCCCACGGTCACATGACTGCTTCAGTGAGCATCCTGAAGGGCCAGGAGTTGGAGATGCAAATGTTTGGAGCTACAGGCATACTAATTCAGAGCACAGGGAAGCTCTCAGGCAGTCAGCCATGTCCTAGGTGAACAAGGACAGAGGATTCCCTGAAATTATGCTTTCTCTATGACAGGGAAGGTGGTACAGCTTGGTGTGTAGGAAGTTCTTTTTCTTTTTTCAGAAGATTTATTTATACTCTGCCTGGCTGAGTTCACCACGATGTTACTAGTAGATAGCATAATACCTCTGCTTATTTTACTCCATTTTATTTTTTAAGACATGGTCTCACTCAGTAGCTGAGACTACCCAATACTATATAACCTGGCAGGCATTAAACTTGTGGTAGTTTTTCTGTGTAGGCCTTCCAAGTTTTGAGATTACAGGCATGAGCAACCATATTTGGTTTATATTACCTACTGATGTTTGAATTTATACATTACTCACATCCAGGAAAGATCAGAAAAGATGTGACAGATCTATTTAAATGCCTATATAAGATTTTTTTAAAACCATCATATTTGTTCTGATTTGGGTAGGTTCTGCCCATGTTTCCTAGTATTTCCTTGTATAGTCAAGCTGCTAAAATGAAGAGTCTCATTGGCTTCAGCATGATAAGCTAATTTAGGCCAAATAGTAACCCCATCTCCCACATATATGAATATATTTCTTATCATTTTTCTAGAATAATGATGAAAAAGAAACAGTTCACCTTGGAACTATCAGAGACATTCCCATCCCCAATAGAATCCTGTTCTAGTGCCATCGTGCCTGTTGTGATGAAACACTCTCTGACCTGAAGCAATTTAGGGAAGGAAAGGATTTGTTTTTACTACAGGTTACATTCTATTATTGGGGAAATCAGGACAGGAACTCAAGGCAGGAACTGGAAAGCAGGCATGTCTCTTATCAGGGAACTCACAGCTAAGGAACAACAGCAGAAACCAGGATGGAATCCTGCTTAATGGCTCCCTGGCAGGATTGTGCTAAATTAGCTTTTTTATATTGCCAAGGAAATGATGCTACCTCAAAGTGGTCTGGGACCTAGTACATCAATTAATAATCAAGATAGTTTCCCACAGACCATACTGTCTATGCAGTTTCCCTCAGATGATTCTAGGCTGTGTGTCAAGGCGACAGTCATCAGAGCTAATCAAGACAAAGCCCGATTCATTTCTACACATTTTTAACACTATCTTCACCTACAGAATATTAATGTTGTTGTATTGTAGGGAAATAACCACTGGAACTGTATTACTCCAAAAATAGAGCAATGAAATTAAAATTAAGAGTGGAGAAATTGACACAATTATTTCTGCTCAAACCCCTCTCTGTGGAGCCTCTAAGACCAACCAACTCCAACACTGAGTGACAGAGTGTCCTGGGAAAATTCCCCTGCTTCTGGTTTCCAATGGACTCACTTGAGTGTAAGTCCTGGCTTCATGAAACTGCACTGAATTTTTACCAGTTTTTACCATCTTTAGACTTCAGTTTCCCATATGAAAAACAAAGACATTGATATTTCCACCTGGGTTGTGAGGAGTCAATGTGATATTGTATGCAATATTACTTGTGAAGTAATATCTAATATGACTTAGTTTCATGATTGATGACCTCATGTCCCAAAATTTCATATCATTTATTATGTACGGCTGGGTCCTCATCCTTATAACAAAGTACATCTCACTATGTAGTCACACCGGGGGACAGGTATATGACATGATAACAGCAATGGTCAAGACAGGAGGACAGGAGGAAGTGGCGTGTGCTGCAGGAGAGCACACCACGTCTGGTCCAGACAGACGGTTTGTTTTGTCAGGAGGAAAATCTGAGCATAGTGGTGCCAGACCTAAGAAAAGCCCAGTCTTTTTACTGTCATGGGGACATTCTCATCTGTGTGTTAGGGGTCAATTCAGATGGTTATCTGTTCTAAGTAAGTATCTAATTTTTGGAGACAGAATCCTGCAATGTAGCCTAGATTGGACTCAGACTAATGATTCTTCTGCCTCCACTTCCTTAGAGCTGAGATTACAGGTGACAACCAGGTCTGGCCTTAATTTTGTATTTATACTCTGCACACTCCAAAATGAATCTGCTCTCCTAGACAGAAATAGACAGCATACAATGTCTCCATTGGCATCTTCACATCTGGCTTAGAATCAGGACTAGTTTACCAGTCTTGAGCAGCTGGATTTTGTGGTAGTTCAGAATGTGTAAGGTTCCTTGGCTTCCTCTGCTCTTAGAGAGCCATCTGCTGGATAACTGTTTCCTATCCTTAGAGCAAATTTAAGTTTTCCTTGTCTGGATTTTAACTTTCACACTCAATTTTATCCTCAACCTAAGAACAATCTAGATATAAAAGTACCTTTCAGAGGGCTTTAGCTATTCTCACATGCAAAAGCATTTTTAACCAACATTACTTTTAATTTAAAAATTCAATTTATTAATATGGTTAGCTGTGTGTGCATGTTCACACATGATATATGTGAGTGGAGGGTATGAATGCCATGTGTGTGTGTGTGTGTGTGTGTGTGTGTGTGTGTTGTGTGTGTGTGTGTGGTCAAAAACAATTTATGGGAGCTGGTTCTCTCTTTCCATCATGGGTTTTGGGGATTGAACATCAGGTTTGTATGGCAATGACTTTTATTCACTGAGACATTTTCATTGATCCCTTAATTTTACATTTTAAAAAATCTTTTGGCATGGGTTTCCCAGATACTAAAAATCATTTCCTCATTTGAAAAGTGTCCCCTTTCTGCAGAGGGACCTGGCAGAGACTAACACAGTTCAATTCAGGAAGTTCCCTTCTTCATAACAACCATCTGCTTTCACGTGCATTGCATCCTAGAGATGGGAAGGAAAGTCGCTGAAAAGAGATCTCTGCCTCATAAACTAATGAACAAATCGGCCAAAGGCGAGGATTCATGTGAAAAATACTGCTCTAAGAAGGCAGAGGGAGCAGATGAGGAGCTGTCCTGACTCATGCAGACGAGACATGCTCCTGTCCTGTTGCTGGGACGACACATGTGCAAGCCGTCTTCACTCCCATGATGTGTTAATGACGGCCTGGAAGTGCTCGCTGTGTTTTGGTCTTTTGGACATGACCAAAAAGTGTCTACATTAGAGAACTTGGGTCAGCCTTTGCTGAGGTCTGCCTATGAGAAGGTCAGTGAAATTTGTACCTGTCTAGTTCTGAACAAAATTAAAGCTTGAGTTTTGGTGACCACAGACTGCAGACATATTTGTAATTAATAGTGAAAACAAGATCTAACCTAGAGGGCAACAATTTTGGCTTGGAGCAAACTAATTTTAAGCTCTGCTCTCATATTATCTGAGCACCCACTGTGGTTATTTGATCAGCAGCATGTAGGTACATCGGAGCATGTTATCCTCTCCTTGTTCAGCTAGGAACATGTGTTTATGGGATGATTTCAGCAAGACTTTTGAGTTCCCGGGCAGCTAACCCCTTAGAATAACAAAGTGTCAGTGTGGGTTATGAAGCTGCTGCTAAGATAGATGTTCTATTACAGAGAGGCCAGACGGATGAAATTGGGTTAGAGAACGTACTGTCTAGACACATTTTTTTTCTTTCCTGGCCATGTGTAACAAGATATTTATTTCATCTCTGAGTATATGATATAATATCACCAAGTATTGCTCAATCTTCTTGAAAAGTTATCTAATACAGTTGCTCAATATTATAGTTCACTCTCTTTCTATCCTTTCTTCCTTAAGAAGCAGGGTTCCATGTAGCCCATAGTAACTTCCAACTCCCTATGTCCCTAAGGATGACCCTGAACTTCTGAAATTCCTGCCTTCATCTCCCAAGTGCTGTATTTTACAAGCATGTGCTGCCACATGAGTGTTATGTGGTGATGGAGATTAAACCAGAACTTCATGCATGCTAGGTAACAGCACTCTGTGGACCGAGGTACATCCCGACTTGACAGTTTGCACTGTCAACTCTTATGGCTCCTTTCAGTCATAGCAAACTAAAAGAAGCAAGGACCGATTCCCTGATGCTGTCTGTCGAAAATTTCTGTATGTTGACCTTTTCTGGACTTGTGTCCTTTGCATGTAGATGTCATTGCCATGGCCACCACACCATGTGTCACAAATCACATTTGTAAGTCTGATTAGCCCCGTCTTTTCCAATATCCTTAGTGTCCCCTCACTGCATCCCCAGTCCTCAGTGACCTCTTTGCTAGTTTCTGAACACAGCCTGCACATACCTGCAGTAATGATCCTGGGGTTTCTAGTCCCTCTCCTGATGCTGCTCTTCCTGTCAGTATTGACCTCAGTTACACAAGAGGGTTTCTTATCTTGGTACTCAGTCCTTATATTATGAGAAAACCTTTCCTCAGTTTCACCATCTGAAGTGCCAGCATCTGGCATTTTCTAGCTTCTTNCCCGTCTTTTCCAATATCCTTAGTGTCCCCTCACTGCATCCCCAGTCCTCAGTGACCTCTTTGCTAGTTTCTGAACACAGCCTGCACATACCTGCAGTAATGATCCTGGGGTTTCTAGTCCCTCTCCTGATGCTGCTCTTCCTGTCAGTATTGACCTCAGTTACACAAGAGGGTTTCTTATCTTGGTACTCAGTCCTTATATTATGAGAAAACCTTTCCTCAGTTTCACCATCTGAAGTGCCAGCATCTGGCATTTTCTAGCTTCTTGAGAATGTGCCTCAGAATGTAGTCTCTGTACCCACGGCTGTATCCATGTTTGCCCTATGCCTTCTTGAGGGGAAAGTTGGTTCCTGGGAACCAGAGCCTGTATCTCTGGTGCCAGAATTAGCATCCATCAGATGATCAGCAAGAATTTGTTAAAATTTGAGAACTGTTACATGTATTGAACCCTACAAACTTAAGGCTCATGGAAGAACAGAGGAAAATTTTTGTTTTTCATGGTTCTAGGACATGAGTTAAGGACCTTGCACATACTAGGCATGTGCTCTTCCACTGAGCTGAATACCAATGAAAAAGCAATATGTTTTACAAATTAGAAAGGCTTTAAATGATAAAATAGAAGGACACCTATATAGGGGTCCTTAAAGAAGAAAGCGGGCAATGAAAAATTGTGGATGCTTTCTGTTTTCTGTTCTCTTGTCTTCTCTGTCCGCTGAGGAGAATTCCTTGTCACAGTGACTGCTATGTTTACATCTCAGTAGAATCACTAGAGAAAAAAAAAGCTGTCATTAGTCAGAGGCTTTATTTAGTTAATCCACAGTGAGGAGGGAACATGAATATTCCTGGTAAATTAAATTCAGTGAAACCAATTATTTTAGGACCCTTAGCTCCCTCAGCACACCCCACATGAAGCCCTGAAGAGGCTCAGTTGTAAATGTTAACTTCTAACAGTGCTGGTGCTGTATTCTCACTCTTCCTGAGCATTCCATTTGGATACTCCCTGTAGCACTGGATTGAGAATCTGGTACAACTATTTCTAGGTCTTCAGTTACTTTCCCACTGGGAGACTGAGATCCAACTTCATCTGCCTCTCAGGTGACAATGCTGGGTTTTACTCAGTGATACAGAAGATAGAAAATAAAGAATATCAAAATGATCAGTTTTCATTTTTAATATTATGATGTAAAATATGTAAGCAATTTCTTTATGTGCTATTTTTATATCAATGAAATTTCTAATAGATAGACATTTTATGACCTCTAGAAATAGAAGTGAGAAAGTTTCCTAACTTTGAAAATATAAATTAGTTTACAAAATTCATAGTATCTGTCCTATTTGCTTTCTGCCAATTGACCAAAAGACTTGGGGAGACTGAGATCATTCATAGTTTAGTTCATCATGAAGGAAATCAAAGCTGGAACTCAAGGATGCTGGAGATAGGAACAGAAGCAGAAGCCATGGTGAATTGATGCTTATTGTCTTTCTTCTCATAGCTTGTCAGGCTGCTTTTTATACAACTCAGAATTTCATGTCCATGGATGGCACAGAACATCTCACACCAATCATTAATCAAGAAAATCTCACAGGCCTACCTACAGGCCAATTTGATCGAGGAATCAACTCAATTGAGGTTCCATCTCCCTAGATGATTTTAGCTTGTGTCACATTTACAAAAACGCTGTTAACCACAATTCCTCAACTTTAATTCTAAATAAACATGGTGGCTATCTGATTATAACTGTGGTGTTACAAATTTAAAACTCAGATTTTACAGAAAACACAAAATCTCACAAGGTTCATACTGCTCACTGTTGAGATTAACAATTGGCTTTCAAGACAAACATGGTTATTTTGTAGTGTTTGTATCACTTCAAATGATTACTGTGTTTGGTTATATACTCACTGCATGCCTTCACATTTTCCCTTGAATTCTGTTTGTTCAGAGGTAAAAGAAGATGAGGACGAGAAGGATGAAGATGAAGAAGAGGAAGATGGAGAAAATCAAGCAAATCCTTGCATAAGAATTTCAAAAGTGACACAGAACAACCAATTTACTCTTCTTGGCATCACGGTATGCCTATCGGTATGGGTGTTTATTTGTGGGAAAATTATTAGTTATTTCTTCCATAATTTTGGATCTGTCCTTTTACATAACTGATCACTGCCCATCACCAGTCTGGTTACTTGATGTTTTGGAGAGATCTTCAGTTTTCCTTCTTAGCAGGAAGCCTTCCAAACGGGAGGAGGGATACATATCCAGGGTCCTAAATAAGTAGCTTACATGCACTGGAGTCAGGAATTGAATGGATTTTGTCACCCTCTGTCCTGTTAGAATTTGTTTCCTAGAAATTTTTGCCCTGCAAGTGGGTGAGACATTTGGGAAGTTTGGGACTTTCCTCTTCATTGTAAACACAATCTACTCGGCAGTCATGTGTCCAGTCACATGCTTCTTTGTGAGTGGTCCAGGTTGCCGTAATAGGCTCTGAGGGTGTTCTCTGGATCCCGTGTCTACACCCTCTTTCCTGCTCTAGGGAATCCTCCAAGCCTTGTTTTCCTCTGATTGCACGAAGATGCCATTGAGTCCTGAGTAAGAGACTCATTCTCTTGATAGGTGGTGAGTGACTTAATCTAAAATATACTGTCTTTACAAGAAAAGACAGACATTGAGTATAATAGTCATGAAGCCACCTTTGGAGGTATCTCTTTCAAAAACTTGATGGTTGGTTTGGGGCATTGCTCTGTATACAGTTCTGGGCTTCTCATCCTGTAAGTTGGCATCACTATTGTAATTAAAGTGGAGCTGAGATCTCCCACTGATCCTGTGAATAGTTAGTAGCAGTCATAATGGAGAATGGCTCTCCAGGTAGTAGGCAAAGCTCATGACTTTGCATACTGTGATTACTGAATTACTGCTGAACAAATTCATCAGGTATCGGACAATACTTACTTAAGCTATGTTATATAAGGACCAGGTATGGTGGCACATACCTTTAGTCACAGCACTCAAGAGATAGAGGCAGATGAGTTCCAGGCCAACCCAGTCTACATAGTGAGTTCCAGGGTAGCCAGGGCTATATAGTAAGGATCTCTTTTTCTCTCTCTTTCTCTCTCTCTCTCTCTCTCTCTCTCTCTCTCCTACATATGTGTGTTTATATGTGTTATTTATGTGTTTTATAAATTTATAAAATAAAAAATCAAAATATAGAGTAAACACAAAATAGTACAAACATTGATTTTTGAACAAATATTTAGAAATGCTTATGACAAAAAGATTTGAAATAAATAAAATAGAATATGAAAATATAAAGAGAATTTGTTACCAAATATACTAAAAACAAATACAACACTCTCTACACGAAGTGATTCCTCATATCAAAACATTGTCATATAACAGTATCAGATATAGTTCAACAGCTGTAAATGACTTGTGCATGAAATGTGTCCCACAGGCCAGTGCGTGAACCCATGATGTCCCGGTAATGGTGTGCCTTGTGGGTTATATGTGGTCAGAAGTCCCTTCCTTTACTCTGTTTCCTCTCTGCCTTGATGTGAGCTGCTCTACCATGCTTTTCTACCACAATGACTACATCCCCTGCCTCCCTTAAATTGTTTCTATCACATGCTCTGTCATGGCAGTGAGAAAACTAACAAATACAAGTTTTAGGAGTGTGACCATACAGTGTGATGAGGATGAATGTTTGAGACTTTGCTATTCTGATAGAGAGATGACAGGAAGATTTCCTTCCTATAGAAGTAAGTAGGCTGTTCAGGAATGGTGGTGTGCCCCTGTAATCCCAACACTCAGCAGGCAGAGGCAGGGAGGTTGCAAATGTGAGGCAAAACTGGACTATATAGCCAGTTTGAGACCATTCTGGGCTCCACAGCTAGAACCCATCCCTCAAATCATAACCCAACAAAAGAATTTAACAGACAAGAAGCATTAGGTAAACATCTACTTCTGGGTTGTGGTCAAGGAAATGAACTCCCTCACGTAGGAAGTGGGTTTGCCATGCACAAGTTAGCGTACATATCTGGAAGGACTGTGGAGCTCATGAGAGGTGGACAGGCTTCAGTTCAATGCTGCAATGATTATTCAGGCTGCATTCTAACCATGACCCTAAATACAAGTTTATCATGAGAGTTAATTTTTTTAAGAAACCAATTTTATTGATTTACATGTTATAGATGCAAATGTTAATCCACTTCAATGTATAATTCAATGAAATGATTTATTTATTTGTTTATTATTTTATTGTATTTTTCAGGGTCTCTATTGGTAGCCCAGGCTGGGCTTCTGCTTCAAATTTTCCCAAGTGCTGGGATTACAGGCGTGTTCCGCTGCACCCAGTCGGTTCAGTGGGTTTACAAGTTGTCACCTATGCTCTTCCTTCACAGCCAACATGCAGAACATTTCCATCACCCACCCAGTGCCCTTTGCCCCAAGGAACCACTGGTCTCCTTTTAAACTTTTATTTACTCTCAATGTGCTATTTTATTTTTGCTTATTGTGTGTGCCTGTGTGTGCATATGCCATGTATGTGTAGGTGGCCACCACAGAAGCTGGAAATCATTGGATGCCCCGGAACTGCAGCTCCAGGCAGTTATGAGCCATGTGATGTGGGTGCTGAAAACTGGAATCTGGTCTTCTGAAAGACCAGGAAAGTTCTTTTAATGTGGATCCATATCTGTAGATCCTTTAAACTTTTTTTATTTATATTATGTGTATGATTTGTGTGAGAGGGATCCTGTCATGATGAATGCATGATGCTCAGTGAACAATTTTGTGAATTTTGTTTTCTCCTTCCACCTTTGTGTGGGTTCTGGTGACTGAACTCAGGTCACCAGGCTTGCCTGGTAAGCAGCTTTACCGGCTGAGCCATCTCTCTGGTCCATACTGATCTACTTTTTTTTGTATAGTGAAGTTTACAGTTTTAAGAGTTTTATGTGAATGGGTCCTGGTATTGCTTCATGAACTTTTCCTGCAGAGACGTGAACAAGCATATACTCACTCTATATGGGGACCAACAACAAGCTAATGGAGTGTTGCTGTTGAAGTTCTGCTTGGGGGGGCTGGCTTACTCACAGTATGGGGGAGGAGCTACTTACAGAAGTACAAGTGATCTCCACAGTGGCATAAATTAGTAATACTTATTTAGTGGTTTGTTATCTTTCGTGTTTGTGTGTGTGTGTGTGTGTGCACTTTGCCCAAATGTTGAAGGTCAGTTGGAAGACGTGTATAAATTGCTTCTGTCCTTCAACCATGTATGTTCTAGGGTTGAATTCATGTTATTATTTGTTGGGAGTTGTGTGGCCTAGTTTTTAACCAGTATATGAGTGCTTGTCCAGTGGGTCTCCTGATGAGGCAAAGACCACAGGGATAGTCTTACTCAGCAAGGACTAGTGGACTTCCGTACATCACAGAATACTGCTGAGACCACACAGCCTGCACACTTTCTTCTCTCTCATAATATTGATAGCATTCTTGGTGGTTGTTAGTGTCACTTTGTCAGTCATGCATGGGACAGATGTAATCATACCTGGAAATCTCATTTTTTTCTCCAATATTTTCCCCTAAAATTCTTTGGATGCTGATTCCTGTCAGGTTTTTGTCTGCGGATACAAGCTGTCACTCCAGACCCTAAGAGCTGTCCTGATTCAGTGCTGACAGGATAGAAGAAAATTCACCCCCTTTTCTGTAAATATGCTTAGTTGAACTAAGACTGAATACTCAAATATTCTGTAACATTCCTATGGCAGCAAGGAGGAGTTCCTTTCTAAGAGACAGTGAGAAGTATGAGCATTACAACAAGTGTTGGCGCATTTTGATGAAGGATACGGTAAGCTGTGGCTTAAAACAGTGTTCAAGAGACTACTAGGATGATTGCAATTGAATGTGTGTTTGGAATAAGAAGAAAGAAAGAAAACTTAGTCCTATGTGAGAATCACAAAGAGAGACAGTAGATTGGCCGAGTCTCGCAGACCAGGGTCCTCAATCTTGGCTGCCTATTGTGTGCTCACTCAGAGAGCTATGAAAGATAGCTGGATGCTACACCTCCAGAATAAGTGTCCTAGATGGAAACCAATGATAGCCCTGTCATAGGGATGTGTATGTAAAGGTGTGAAAAGGAGAATTCAAAAGTGTTTATTCCTACTATGAATAGAATCTTCTAGAGAAAAACTCTCTTTGCTTGCAGTGGTATTTTACGTATTAATACTTTTGGTTTGTTCCCCCCCCCAATGAATCTTGTGAGCTCAGACTGGTCTCAAACTCTCAAACCTGTTGTGTAGCCAAGAATAATAGCCTTCCAATCCCCCTGCTTCTACTTCCCCAGTGCTGGGATTATAAACTGCACCACCATGCCCAGATATGGGCAAAGTTAGGTATCAAATCTGGTGTTTCCTGTGTAATAGGCAAGCAGTCTACCAAGTAAGCTATATGCTCATCTTCCTCCCAAAGACTTCTGGTATTCCCTAAAAGAAATCTTACAGCATTTACAAGTCACAGAGAGATCAGACTTAAACTCAACATTCAAATTTTGATTTCCTAAGAAACTTCATGGTTCCTTTACAAACTCCAAAATGTAGACTGGAGAGGTGTGTATGTAGACACCTGTATCTGGGGTTGGTGAGGCATGTACTACATGCTTGAGTTCTTTCTGTGCAGATGATGTTAGGTTTCTGGACTATAGTTTAGAGACACTCTCTTTTCTTTAGACAACTGAACTGTTTTTTTTCCAGACAGGCAAAACATACAACTTGGATACAGGCCTCACTTTTTGTATTAGGTCACAGGTGCCTGCATTTGAAGTAGAGATAAAAATCCCCACATCAAGGAAAGAGATGTCTTGATAGAGGGAGCTATTAAGGGATTAGGGAGAAATCTGGTGTCAGGGAAACTCCCAGGAATCTACAAGGATGACACCAGTTAAGACTCCTAGCAATAGTGGAGAGGGTGCCTGAAATGGTCTTGCCATATAATCAGATTGATGACCACCCTAATTGTCATCATAGAACCTTCATCTAGCAACTGATGGAAGAAGATACAGAGATCCACAGCTAAGCACTGGGTCGAGCTCCCAGAGTCCAATAAAAGAGAGGGAGGAGGGATTATATGAGCAAAGGGGTCAAGAGCATGATGGGGAAACCCACAGAGACAGCTGACCTGAGTTTGTGGGAACTCACTGACTCTGGACTGATGGCTGGGGAATCTGCATTGGACCAACCAGGCCCTCTGGATGTGAATACATTTCTGTGGCTTAGGCAGTCTATGAGGGCCATTGGCAATGGGACCAGGTTTTATTCCCAGTGCATGAATTGCCTTTTTGGAACCCATTCCCTATGTAGGGCTATCTGGTTTGACCAAGCCTAGATAGGGGAGGGGCTTCCTCTTGCCCTAACTTGATTACAAGACTTTGTTTACTCTCCATGGGAGGCCTTACCCTTTCTGAGGAATGCCTGGGGGATTGGATGAGGGAGGGAGAAGGGAGGAAGTTCAGGGGAAGGTGGGGAACTGGTTGATATGTAAAATGGGAAAAAACCCTTTTAAATAATAAAAAAAATCCCAGCATCTCCCTGCCTCCACAGCATGAACACATTTGCAAGTAAGTCATATTGCCTTTGAAGCCAAGGTACTATGTCTTCATAGATCTTTCCATTTAAATGTGGGTTATTTCCAGATAAGTAGTAGTTGGAGATTTCTGTCTGCCTGTATCCAAATATTCTGCAAGTATAGCTTTAAACACTCCGATTGTGTGAATTTTCTATGTTCTTTGTTATTTTTATCTCATGGTTTTGGTACTATTTTTTGTGAGGCATTTGCAATCCAATATTTAGCAGGAGGTAGGCTATAAATAGGGGAACTACACCAACATGATGGACTTCCCACTGTGCCCCCAGATGTCCAGAAGGCTGCAAACCCAGAAAGTCATTAGCACCAGCAGTCAGGAGGAGTCCTC
>LOEQ01009016.1:7681-28020 GCA_001685075.1 Bramus lutescens | reverse complement strand
CTATCTATCTATCTATCTATCTATCTATCTATCTATCTATCTATTATCTCTATCCTTTTGAGACAGATTCTGTATTGGATAGTTTTGTGTGTCAACTTGACATAGCTGGAGTCATTAGAGAGGAAGAAACCTTAGTTGAGGAAATGGCTTCATGAGACCTAAGTGTAAGGCATTTTCTCAATTAGTGGTCAATTTAGGTCCAGTCCATCCCTGGGCAAGTGGTCCTGGGTTCTATAAGAAAGCACACTGAGAAAGGCATGTGAAACAACCCAGTGAACAACATTCTCCATGGCCTGTTCATCAGCTCCTGCCTCTAGGATCCTGCCCTGTTTCGGTTCCAGTGCTGACTTCCTTTGGTGATGGACAGCAATGTAGACGTGTAAGCTGAATAAACCCTTTTCTCCCCAACTTGCTTTTTGGCCATGGTGTTCTTTTTATCACAGCAATAGAAGCCTTAACTAAGATAGGGTCTCAAATAGTTTAAGCTGTCTTTATATCCCTTATGTAGCCAAGGATGACTAAACCTCTGGTTCTCGTGCTTCCCGTTCTCAATGGTGAGAACATGCGCCATCATGCCCAGGTAATTTTTCTCGTATGTTGAGGTAAAAAGAGAACCTTAATCTGACAGCATTTCCATTGCTAAATAAAAGCTTTTTGGATATGTGGGGATGTGTCTGTGATGCGAGGCTGGCTGCTATAACAAGATGTATGTCTTACCTTCTTTGTGCTCCACTGTCCCTCACTTACCGTCTGCCTTCAGAAACTTTCCTGGATCTTCCACGTTTAGTCAGAAGGTAGGAAAATGAGATCCTGGAAGGGGTTCTGAAATTCTGGGTTAGTGGGAAGCAGTTACTTGATTGTACTGGATTGTAGAGACAGAGGCAGTGGTTGGTGCTAAGAATGGGAAGGGAGGTAAAACTGGCTTAGAGAGCATGTAGCATTTTCTTGGGTCTGTCCTCCACACACTTCCTCAAAGGAGACATTCTAGGAAACTGGGAATAAAACAGGTATGATGAACAGAGCAAGTGTTTTCTTAATGACAAACAATATCTAAGGTGAGCACA
Source organism: Bramus lutescens (assembly GCA_001685075.1). Lineage (NCBI taxonomy): Eukaryota > Metazoa > Chordata > Mammalia > Rodentia > Cricetidae > Bramus > Bramus lutescens. Next base: position 26,956 of record LOEQ01009016.1, on the reverse strand, counting down.
CAAAGCCCTTATACCTGTGCTATAGGAGCTGTTTGCTCCACCTTCCTAGCACCACCATTCCTTCCTCCACCTTTCGATCCCACAGGTATTGGCAGTTGGAACGAAGAAACACTGCAATGTCACACTATACAACAAACCTCACACAAGAGCTTTATTGGGAGAAGCACAGGTGGGTGACTCTCTTGTTTGAGTGAGAAGCAATAAGAAACTGAACATGAGATGAGCTTTTATAGGGTTTCTTAGAGAAGAAGTTTTTCAGAGTGGTCTGGTTTTGGAGGGATTTTTGTGGCCTGATGTTGAAGCAAGCTTAGGGATTGGTGGGATTCTTTGACCTCATCCTGGGGCAAGTTCATGGATTGGTGAAATATCGTGTTCAGGGATTCTCAGGGATTGGTGGGTTTTGTGCTCAGGGGTTGGTGGGATTCTTTCTTGACCTTGGTCTCAGGTGTGGGTTCTAGTCGAGGTCAGAATGTTATTTTCTTGCCCCCTTTACCTTACCCTAGGGAAGAACCCTGTTGCCATACTGCTACAAAACTTCAGGGAAACTTCATCTTCATTTTTCTTCCCTATAGGTTTTGTTCTTTAGGCTTTCTCTGAGAAGTCTGATAAATATATAAAAGGGCACATGGTAGTATTTCAGAAGAGACGTGACCCATGGGGGACAAGTTTCCTTACCTGTGGCCCAAGACAGTGCCCTGGAGATCTGAGTTACAGCCTAGCAGGAGGCTGTCCCTAAGACTCTCACAATCATTTTATCTAAAGTAAAGTTTGAATCATGGAAAGAAAAACTAGGTCCTCTATGTTCATAAACATGCAACTCTGCTTGGGATGCTGATGCTTTTTAAATATTGTACTTGCTGATTTATAAAGAGACTGGCAGATGTAATAAACCTCCTAGTTGGATTCAAGATTGTAGTTGGACTTTCTTTTCAGTTGCAAGCCCGCAAATAATGACATGGAGACTTATTATTTATTATGAAAGCTTGGCTTTTAACTTAGGCCTATTCCCAGCTAGTTAGTATAATGCAAATCAGTGTATTTCTACTAATCTATATCTGCCATGTGTTTTTTACTTCTCTCCTGGTGTGGGAAGTTCTTCTGTATATGTGTTGCTCTTATTGGTTAATGAATAAAGAAACTGCTTTTGGCCAATGGCTTAACAGAATATAGCCAGGCTGGAAAAGATAAAGAGGGGTTAGGCAGAGTCAAGGAGAAAGCATGCAGCCTGCCACCGGAGACACATGCACCGGAACTTCACTGGTAAGACACAACCACATGGCAATGCACAGATTAATAGAAATGGGTTAACCAAAGATATAAGTGCTAGCTAGCAATACACTTAAGTGATTGGCCAAGCAGTATTGCAAATAATATTGGTTTTGTGTGTTTATTATAGGACCAGGCAGGACAGAAACCCCCACCAATACTCTCCCTTTCTGTCCCTCCAACTTACTCCACATTTGCTTGGTGTCTCTTGCACACTGAAATTTATCCCCTAACTTCCTCTCTCTTGAAGGTTCCACCTAATCTCTTCCTGATTATCCATTGGCCATTCAGTTTTTTATTAAACCAATCAGAAAGCACCTTGGTAAAGATATATTTTCACATGTAGAAAACGATTATCCCAAATGTCTCAGTTGGCATCTCTCACTCACCTAAATTAATCACAGGTTATTCTCTCTCCCTGAAGTCCTGTCTATTCTTTCCTCCCCAGCTAATGACCAACTTTTTATTAAACCAGTCACAGTGACACATCTTCACACAGTTTAAGCAAAATCCTGCAACATATTCCCCTTTTAGTCTATATAAGAAAAGGTTTTAACTCTAAACACAGTAAAACTATGTATAATGAGAATAATTATCAAGTAAGAATTACATTTTACAATGTCCAGTCAATTTGTTTTTGGCAAATTCAGAGAAAATACTTTATTATCTATCCCATTCTTGGTGAGTCCAAAGTTTTGTACCTAATTCACTTTCTATCATAACCTGTATTACAAACCTAGAAATTCCATTTTAGACCTTAAAACATTTTCTTAGATAAACAACTTAAGCTTCTATATCTCTCAACCTTATACACTTTACATCTCTGTTGTGAATTTTTGTTTTTGGAATTTGCTAAAAGGAAAACTGTAACCATAACTATCTAGTATTCAACTCCATCAGAGACCTGAGGATATAATATCACCTCAGTAAACAGAAAGTATAAACAACTTCCAAATCCATAGAAATGACAGAGACATCTGGCTGCCTGGACAGTCACCTAAGTTTCCTCTGTAATACTGAATGTATGTATGCTATTCAGACATGAAGAACTGAATTAATGTTGTTTCCTCTAGTCAGCCATCTGGGATAGTCACCTCCTATCCTCATTCATCCAGGCTCCCAGGAGGGGTGCTGCAGCCAGGAACTGGTACTCAGGGGCTTGAGCCTAGTTCTTTGTGGAGGAGTCAATGACATCAGCATCGGTGTTCTCTCAAGTGCAGATAAATGTAAGTATTGTTTACATGTGGCATCAGAATGCCCTGAGGCCTTATCTGAGGCTTCATCTGCAATCAGTATTACAAAGATGGCACTTCCTCAAACTTAGCAGTAGGTGTAGTCGACAAAAAACCTAGGAAATCTCTGTCTTAAAGGATTTGTGATGGCTAGTCTTGATTGCCAACATAACTATCACACATGTAATTAACTAAAACCCAAGTGCCTGGGTACAGGAAGATCTACCTTTAATGTGGGCCACACCTGCTGATGGCACTATGCATAAAGGGCATTTAAAAAGCAAGCTGTCTTTATTGGAGCAGTCCTCATTCTGGCTAGCAAGTAAATTCCTTCACTGGCAGTAGAGCCTACTTCTTCAGGATCACAGCATATGTTGAGGAGCAGCTGAGACAACTAGCACTGTGAACTGAACAACTGCTGGATTCTCAGACTTTCCTTTGAAAGACAGCCATTGTTTGACTAGCTGTATCATAGCCCATAAGGCACTCTAACAAGTCCTCTTATTGTATCAATTCTGTTACTATAGAAAATACTGACAAATATAGATTTTGGTAGTGGTTCTAGAGTGATAGAAGCATAAAGATGAATTTTTTAAGAATTGGTTTTCCTATTTTCTGGCCCCTACACATACTTTCCAGTTACTTAAGCCCATCCTAGAAGTTTGGAGAGTACAAAATGAAAGACCACTGTGTGAACTATTGTAAAAAATTGTTGAAACAAATACATCTGATTACTTGATCCACCAATTTTGAGAGGCAAGGGATTTGATGAATCTACATCTAAAAAACTTTTGACAATTTGAGAAAAGAAGAAGCAAGGAAAATAATGATGCTGCTTGTTTGCTTCTAGCATCTCTGGAAAAATTAACAAAGGAAAATGATGAGATCTGGGATATTAGTCAGCTTCTAGCATCTCAGAATATACTGAAAGTTAACAATGAACTTAATGATAAAAGGTTTATAAGCGTATCCTGGAAGAGAATATTCTCTCCAGTAATCACAGAGCTCAAGCTGTGGAAAATCAAACTGAAGCCCTCATTGTAAGATTACCTGACCTACAACTACAATTCAAACTTGGAAGGTTGTTGGCAGCGAAAATAAGAGCAAAGTAATTGGCAAAGAATAGGATCCTGGGTCTTGGAATAGGGATGCATCAGAAAACCCTATTGAGGCTGAGAACTTTGAAACTTCAGGTCTTCTGGGATTTATCTCAACTGTGGAAGTAGTCTCTCCAACCTCAGCAAAAGATGCACTCCCTCCCCCATCCCTAGAAATACTGCACTTTCTGCCTTTAACTGAGGAAAATGTCATATTGTCTGCTAACCAGCAGTGACTTTTTCTTAAAAAGATGTCAAACAAGACAATACTAATTTTTCTCTGTGCCCACCAATAGTTACCTCTAGTTACCAGACTTAAGTGTGGAGGCCCAAAAAATGTTAGCCTATATCCACCTTGACCAAAGGTCAGAGAGTTGGAAAATATTTATATTTAATTTATATTTATATTCCTTCAAGGTTATTGTCTGTTTCTACCTCAAACAAAGGTACCACCTGGATTTAGATCAGAGAGTTCTACTCTCTCAAGCTTATTGTCAACAGGTGTGGATAATATCCGCACCTGGTATTTCAGGAATAGAGAAGTAGGTATGTTTCTACTTCTAAGTCTAAAGGATCCAACTAAGTTCCTACTCCTTTAAGGAGATAACAATGGATTCTACCCAGGGAGTGGTTTGCCTACGGAATGTTTAGGTCTAGGGTGTGAAAGTGACTTGTTTTGTTCAAGCAACAGAATGTTTAACTATGAATGTAGACCACAAACTTCAACTGGTCTGTTCTTTTCCTTGTACCATGTTAATGCAGTTTTTTTTTTTTATTTTACTCCTACATTTTGGGGTCAGGGGTATTTTAAGCAATTGGAAATTAAATGTGGGTGATTTCAGTATTTGGTGGAACTTCCTCACAGTACTCTTCTATGTTTTCTGTTTTATTATTTTTATTCATGTCTTCATGCCCTTCACTAATTCTTCTAATCCCTATGCCCCTACCCTGGTAAGCAGTATTTTTGTTGAAGCTGGTCTCCAACAAATGGCATCCAAAATGGGGAAACAGGTGAACCCCAAAATGCACAGAAATATGGCCAGCGTACAGGGGAGTACATAAGGGACCCTTCATGAGAAAAATTACGCCACAAAAATAGAGGTGAGTAATGAGTGTTTGGAGGTAAATAATAGTAGATAATAAAATAAAAAGGAAAGAAAATGGTGGGGCAAAAAATTGGGAGTAAATTTTGTAAATAATAATTGTAAATATGGGAAAAGGAAATAGTATTCAACTGTCGCACAGTTGCTTGGATGTATTTTGATAACTTGAGGAGCATAAATGGAACAGAAAAAATACAGAGATTTTTAGAGCTTGTGAATATTATATTCCCACCCTGCACTGGTGGCCTTCTGTCTGCTCCAGATGCGGGGAGACCAAAGTGTGGCCCTGCATTTGCTGCCGGTGAGTAATGCGGCCTCTGCTGCTGCTGAGCTAGTGGGGAGAAGGGAACTCAGGGTGTGTAGGACAATAATGCTTGGGCTACCACTGAGCTAGTGGCAGCACGTGCAGAGGCACTGTAGCCAGCTGAGTGAGTCTGGCCGGAACCCGGCTGCAGAACCAGGAAAGGCAGGAGACAAAAAAGTCTGAATGGCTATGCCTCCCACAGCCAGCACCCAGAGCTGGTCAGCAGGCAGCAAGAGGCAGCATCCTGATACAGGAATTCTCCTATTTTTTGTCATCACAAGATTTAAAATAAAAAACCTGTAGATAAGAACAGAAATCCGCATGGCTATACCCACCTAAGCTTTGGGTCTCACATGGCAGTCTCAGAGCCGCTACAAGGGTGGGCACTTGAGAACCTGAGCTAAATTTGCCTGCTGGTGCGACTGCTGAAGTCAGCTGACGAAATCACGAAGCTAACCAACCCACCATATCACACATTCCAATGAAGGACCACACATAGGAACCTGAGAGTATTTGCTTAATGAATAGTTGCTGTCCTTGCTGTAAAGTCCCTGTGAAGCCGTATCACTTCTCTTTCTATGGTGGGATTCATTCCCCAAACCCTGGCATCATATTACTCAATTACTGGGCACATATATCTGTGGGTGGTCAGAATATGACTTTTCACTCAGCTATATAGTTCTGATATATGAATATGTAGTGGGGCATGCTGCATTACAGGATCTATTTGTCCCACAAGGTCTTCAGACATTTAAAAGTCTATTTGTTCTTTTTCTCAGACTAACTGCACACAATTCGCTTTCTTTTTACCTTAGTGCAAGTTCAAACTAGAGTAAAGGCCTTTTGTAATAGACCATAAGTTTGAAACCTTACAGTTACGTACAAGATCAGAGATGCTGATATCCAAACAAAGTTACTAAGGAAAGTATGTCAATACTTCACTTGCCAGTCTACTACAATGGATCTCTGTCTCAAAGTTGTTATTGGGTACTGTGCACCCATGTGTCTGGTTGCGGTTTTGCTCCTATAGCCTTGGGACCTATGTTGCCATGACAATGGCTCTGCCTTTATTGCTTAGCCTAGGAATATGCTTCTGACCAATGAGAGCTATTCTTGTAACTCCTTCATTTGGTTCAAGCCTCTAGGGGAAGGGAGACTTTGAGAGACTGTACTAGGAAGAAGAAACTAGAAGAAATTAGAAACAGGTCAAACAGGTCAGGATTATCAGAGTAGAAACAGAATAATAAGCACATGATTACAAAGAATTTATTGCAAGGAGATTCTTTTTCTATAGCCCTCCGAGTTTAATAACCTCCGTTTATTGTAGCATCTCCTTTGAACCCGGAGCAAAGACTTTTAAGGTAGAACCTTAAAATCCTTCAATAATTTAGTGGGTTTATTTGGATTTTAGAGACAGCACATTTCTCACTAGGGTGTGTTGCCCTGGCCCATATAACCAAGTGACACCGAACTTCTAACTTTGAGTGGGACCTGAAAACGGAGAAGGGTATTCAACAGGTCCAGGCTGTGGTGTGCTAAGCATTGATGGATGTAAAATCAAAATGCTAACAACTCAGAAAAATATCGATGGTTCTCTGCATCTGTTAGTATCAAACATTCAGTCAAAATTTAATTATTAATGTAAAAACAAAAAACAGGTCTTTCTTGTTATTTTGCAAAAATTCTTTTCCCTTAATAAGCACTTAAATTACATGTATACTGAATACTTATTTTCTAATGAACTGCTTATAGCTTATTATCTGAAAATATTTGATCTGTATAGCTATTTTATATATCTATTGATATTTATATGACCTGCATAAAAATTTTATGTGTGAAAAAGGATTACCAGTGGCAAATAGTTAAGCCCTGGTCTGTGCTAGATATCTAGGTGGTACTTCTCATCCTCTGGGGTGGCTGAGTTTCCCCATGAACTGTAAGCAAAGCCTGTTACTTGTTTCTTTAGCAAACACTGGACTTACCTCCCTCTGCCCTCCTTCTTGCGCTAGCCAGCATCAGGTCCCGTTTAGGATTTTATTTTCTTAGCTGCATCGCTCTTCAGTTCTTCCATTTCCAGTCTATTCTCCACAGTGTTTCAGAGATATATTTTAAAACACAGTCTCATCTCATCTGTTAAATAGCAACAAATCCACTGAACTCTGTGTTAAAATGTGTTGATACCAGATTCTGAATGACAACTCAAACAAGACAGAATGGTCCGTTGTATATGAAAACCTTGTGCTGGCCACCCCAATTGCATCTAGGACAAAATAGCTGGCCCTTGCATGGTTTTGGGGCTCTGTACTTCAGGGTTTCAAATCCATTCATTTGATACCTCATCTGCTGTCTGTGTACTCTGTATCTCTTGACCCTCTGAACTTGAGTACGCAATGTTTTTCTGTGCTTCTACAGCTGTGCACAGACATGCATCCAAGGCTGGAATTCTCTCTCCCAACCCTCCCTCCTCCGTCTATGGGATGCTCACTTGTTCTACAACAAATACAGAGGTCTAATCTGTGGGAATTCTTATAATTGTCCCTTTATTTATCACACACAGTCCTATGTTCACTATACTAAACTGTTTTCCTGATAAAACTGTGAGTTCCATTAAAATTATTTGAAAATTTACTTTAAATTTATTTTATTTTTTATGTATATGGATATTTTGCCTGGGAGTATGTCTGTGCACTACTCATGTGACTGGTGATGGCTTCCCTAGAACTGGAGTTACAGTTCTTTGTGAGCAGCCAGGTGGTTGCTGGGAGTCAAACCTGGGACCTCTAGAAAAGCAGCTAGTGCTTTTAGTGACCAAGCCATCTCTCTAGGCCAAAGAGCTATGAGCTTCTTAAGGGCAGAGAATTCATGTCTTTTTCATTTCTATTTTTTTTGGCTTGTCATAGTATCTATCATGTTGTAATGCTGCAAATGGTTGTTGTAAGTATAAAACAAATGGATGAATATATGCTGCATATATGCATAGATGGACATAATTACTACAGTGCTTGACACCTCGGTGAAAATGTCAACAACCACAGGAAAGAAGAGATGAGCTAAAATTGGCAAGCCTTGGTATCTTTATGTAAATCTTGAGCTGATGACTAGGGACCTTTAGGCTAGATCTTTCAAATCATTCTTATGATGTAAGAATCTACAACCTTATTTTGGCTAAATTAAAAAGAATTAGCACACTTTCTTAGTGACTGAGAAACAAAGTCTTGTTTCTCTGAATCCATTTCTGGGTCCATTAGTAACACATCATTAGACAGTTTTCCAAATGAAAGAGTTGGTAGTTGTCAGTCATACCTCAATGAGGCTTTCACAGTGTCTTGGCTTCAGCTAAGTTACTCAAATACAATGCTGTCTGTTCACAACAGGGATGTTAATACAGCATCCTGAGAAGCAAAAAACATATTTCAAGCCTACAACATGCCTCAGATTGAGACAGTTACTGTTGCCAGTGAGTTGCAGTCAACATGTAAAGTTTATAGTGGGAACATTAATGCTGCCTTTAATACAAGGAAATTAGCATTTGAGCTCTTCCGTTGGGTGACTGATAAATCTACACCCCCATTACATCCACATGTAAAAAGCCAATGCTTATACTCACTCGAGAGTTTATTTGAAATTATTAATTGAATACAATGTTTCTTCTACTTTCCCTTTCTTCCTTCCAAACCCTCCATATACCTTTTGCTGCTTTCCTTCAAATACATGGCCTTTTCCCACATTGGTGCATGTGTATTAGTAAGGGTTTTTATTGCTGTGAAGAGACACCATGACTGTGGGAACTCATATAAAGAAAACATTTAACTGGGTGACTTGCTTACATTTCAAAGGTTCAGTCCATTTTCATCATGACAGTGAGCATGGCAGCAGCAAGCAGACAGATGCCATGCTAGGGCTGAGACTGCTACATCTTACAGATAGTAGAAAGTCAATTGACAGACAGAGTAAAACTTGAGGAAATAGATCTCAAAGCCCGCCCACACAGTGACATACTTCCTCCAACAAAACCACACCTACTCCAACAAGAGCAAACCTCCTTATATTGCTACTCCTTTGGGGACTGTTTTCTTTCAAACCACCAAAACATAAATATATGTTTATTTATAGACACATCTATTCCTAAATCTAAACTGTTCAGTCCATATAATATTGTACATATGTATTCAGGACTAACTATTTAAGACTGAACAGCATATGGCATTGAAAACCAATTGGTATGCTCTTCCCAGTGGAAAACAGACTCTCCCACTTCCTGCTTTCCTTAGCTGCCTGTAGTTGTCTGTGTAAAGCTGAGGCCTTGTGGTATGTTTTTCTCTGTCTGCTTTGAAATGTTCATTGGCATCATCCATCTTTGTTCAGCTCACATTTGTCAGCCATGATACTGAGGCTTCATGTGCATAACTTTTATTTTTGTTTGTATAACTGGGAGATACATCTCACAGCAAATTCTCTGATCCCTTGACTCTTGCAATCTTTTTGTTGTTCCCTATTCTGCAATTGTCCTGAATATTACGTGTGGGAGTGTTTTGTATATTGTGCTGGGCTCTGCTTTTGGATCTGTTGTGATTTTCTGTACTATTCTCCATTTGTTGCAAACGGAAGTTTACCAGATGATGGGTAAAGACTAAACTTATCTGTCAATAGAAGGACTAATGTTTATAGATCACTGTTAGGGATCATGCTGGTTTAGTAAATTAATGGTTATAGATTCTCTATGAATAGCCATGATTTCACTAGCTATGATAGATATTCAGGTTTGTAGTCCCAAACATGGTCTCCACGCCAACAAGGCACACATGCCACAATTACTTTCTTTTCTTTTCTAGAACTCCCTGAATACTCCCTCTTTTATCACTTGCCCCTCAGGGATCCAGGGGATCCAGGTTCACCATGTTTTTCTTAGAGACAGCTTTGCAATCCCTTTTTGCCTTTCTTTTGTAGGTGTGGTATAGTTTCTTTCTTCTCTACTAGATTGAATATTCTGGGAGTTAAGAGCTTGCTTATGCACAGTTAGCTCTGTGGAGTCCAAAGCATAACACCAATGACTGAGGCTTAAAACTTTTAAAGGAAATCTCAGAGGCCAAGAAGAGATCTCATCCTGTCTCATTTAAGAAGTGTCTGATTTTATTTGGGGTTGTGTTTTCATTTGATTCTTTATTTTTATGTTTGTTTGCTTAGTGTGTGTATGCATATACATATACATCATATACATATATATGTTTCTGCAATCATGCATGTGAGTATGTATGCATGTAAGTATGTATGTATGTATTGTGTATGTATGTATGTGTGAACTCATGAATCCTAACTACACATGTTTGGAAGTCAGAGGACGACTTGCAGGAGTCTGTTCATTCTTTCTATCATATAGGTACAAGGATCCAATTCAGGTTCATGTTTGGAAGTAGGCATCTTTGTTCACTGAGCTATCTTGTTGGCCTGGCTTTAATTGGGACACAAATAATTTTATATTTTGATGTATCTAAAATTATGTATAAATCTTGTAGTATATACATAACTTTAATGTCAATGTTAAGTTTTATGATCAATAACAGTCATAGAATGTGTGGTTTTGAATTAGGATATGGAAAATTGCTTTTAATTAACCTTATGGAAAAGTAAACAGGTTGATCCTAATGTATGATTTCCTTATGGTTTAAAAATGCTTGAACTCTTTGAAGCTTCCTGTCTACCCCTGCTCTTGCTTCTTTGAGACAGACACTCATATCTCAGGCTTACCTTGAACACACTAGATAGCTAAGAATAGTCTTGAAATCCCTATTGTCTTGCCTCAACTTTCCAGGTGCTGAGGTTGTAAGGATGCACCACCATGCCTAGCTAGAGTAATTTTCTTTCTTATATTACATTTTTAAAAACTGTGGAAAATTTACCTGCCATAAAATTATCCATTAACCATTTTAAAGTGTGGAATTCAGTGGCATTTAATATAAATGGTGTTTTGCTGCCATTGCCTCTTTCTGGTTCCAAGGCATTTATTTCATTTCTCCAAGAGGGAAACCCATAGTCATTAGACAAGTGCTTTCACTTGCTATTCTTTTCTCTTCAACTATAAGCACATTCTGCTCTGTGGATTTTCCTCTTCCCCGTTCTGTTTGCTACTTATGGCTTTCTCAACTGGCATGCAGAGGCACGGCCATACATGTAATAATATGTTTGTATGCAGGGAGCTTTCTTCACTAGGACAGCACACTTGCCTCACAGCCCTATTCTCTGAGCACAACAGCAGCCATCCTCAGGATGCAGCTGTGCCTGCTTGCAAGGGATGGGCACTGTGGGCCCCTTGACTGTTGGCATTTCTTATAAAAGGAGGTAGAATGGGGTCATTGGGCTCTCACCTGAATATCCAGCCACTATTCCCAAGGATTATATGAAACTTAGTTCCAAATTGTCTCAAGGTTTCAGAGATAGCATAGACTGATACTCAGGCTGGTGAAGACTAGGGCAGAGGAAATCTATCTATACAGCCATGGGGGAGTTCTCATCCATGCCAGAGTTCCACCTTCAGTTATAGTTGCTTTAAGATTATCCATGTTCAAAAAAAAACAACACAACACCATGCCAAGTGCAGCCCTGAGGCAGTGAACTCCCCCGGAGCAAGACTGAGACAGAGACCTAGACCAGAGCAGGACTAGCTACATGGCCTGGAACAGACCTAGGACTGAACACCATGGGAGCAGGAGCAGATCCAGACCAGGGACATTTGTAGAAGAAGAACTGGGCCAGTGACCTAGGCAAGATCAGACCTGAGGCAGCAAACTCCACAGGGGCAGGTACAGAGGATCAACCACTGAGGGAATGGGTCAGGGTCAGAGACCTCTGTGGGTCCAAGAGTGAGTTTGAGACCTGAAAGGGTATAGACAGGATCCAGAGAACTCTGAGTGTCTGGGCATGAGTCTGGGACCTTTGAGGGAGTAGACCTGAGCAAGGATCACAGTGGGTCCAGGTGTGAACTGGAACCTCTGAGGAACTAGGCCTGAGCTGGGATTTTTTGCAGGTCCAGGCTTGAGTCTTGGACCTTCAAGGGAGTAGGCCTGAGCCAGGTCTTCTGCAGGTCTGGGCACACTCATCTGTGACTACCAAGGGAGTAGTAGATCAGAGCCAGAGAACTTTGCAGGATCAACCCCAAGACTTGGACCTCTGTAGGTGTGGATCTAGACCAGGGACATTTACAGAAACATGACTAATCAGCAACCTAGACCAGAGCAGGCCTAAGACAATGAAATCCAAGGTAGTGGATCAAACCCTGGGAGCACTGAGAGACGTCCAGGAACACAGAGTGACCAATGGTATAAATGGAACTTTGGCACTGATTGCACCATGAGGAGCAACTGTCTGAATCTTGGATCCACCAGCATCTGGAAGGTTGATCACCAGAGTCACAGACAGCCCCAACTATATCAATTAGAGGAAAAGATGGGTAGAGAAGGTAAGAACACATGCAATACCACAAAGAGCAACATGACACCAGTTAAAAACTAGTGACCTAAGAACAACAAGACGTAAACAACCAAATACAGATAAAGAAGAAGAAAATGACCTAAAAATAGCTTCAGGAAAATGATTGAGGACCTTAAAGAAGAAATAAGAATTTCCCTCAAAGAAATGGAGGAAAAGACAAACAAAAAATTGGAAGACACCAACCAAAGAAAAACCATTAAAGAAAACCAAGAAAAAGCAATCAAACTTATGAAAGAAACTATTCAAGACTTGCAAACTGAAAGAGACAATAAAGAAAATACAAGCTGAAAGAATTAGAAATAGAAATCAATAGGAAATAAACATGGACCACAAATGAAAGAATAAGCAGCTGAATAGAAGACATGGAAGGGAGAATCTCAAGTGCTAAAGATACAATAGAATAAAGAGACTCATCAGTCAAAGAAAATATTAATTCTAACAAAAACTTAACCCAAAATATCCAGAAAATATGGGACACCATGAAAGACCAAACCTAAGTATAATAGATATAGAAGAAGGAGAAGTTCAACTCAAAAGCACAGAAATTATATTTAACAAAATCATAAAAGAAAGCTTTCCCAACCTAAAGAAAGATATCCTTATGAAGATTTAAGAAGTTAAAAGAACACCAAATAGACTGGATCAAAAAAGTCCCCTTGCCACATAATAATCAAAACACTAAATATACAGAACAGAGAAAGAATATTAAGAGCTGCAAAGGAAAAGGGCCAAGTAACATATAAAGGCAGACTATCAGAATTACACTTGACTTCTCAATGAAGACAATGAAATCCAGAAGGTCCTGGTCAAGGGTAGTGCAGGCATTAAGAGACCACAGATGTCAGACCAGACTACTACACCCAGTAAAACTTTTAATCACATAGAAGGACAAAACAATATATTTCATGAAAAAAGATATAACCAATACCTAGCCACAAACCCAGCCCTACACAAAGTACTAGAAGAAAAACTCCAACCCAAGGAAGTTGGCTACATCCACAAAAGCACAGACAATTGATTATCTAACAGCAGCAAATCACAAAGAGGGGAAAAACACTCAAATTAACATCGCCATAGATAAAAACTGAATTAACAGGAAATAGCTATAACTCATCATTAATATCCCTTAGTATAAATAGACTCAACTCACCTATTAAAAGACACAGGCTGACAGACTGGCTATGAAAACAGAATCCATCCTTCTGCTGCATACAAGAAACACACCTCAACCTCAAAGACAGACATCGCCTCTGAGTAAAGCGTTGGGAAAAAATTTTCCAATCCAATGGACCTAAGAAACAAGGTGGTGCGGCTATCCTAATATCTAACAAAATAGATTTCAAACTAAAATCAATCAAAAGAGATAAAGAAGGACATTTCACATTAGTCACAGGAAAAAATCTATTGAAGAGGAAATTTCAATACTGGACATTTATGCCCCAAATACAAGGGTGATCTCATATGTAAAAGAGACACTTCAAAAGCTTAAATTATACATTAAACCCCACACACTAATAGTGGGAGACTTCAATATTCCATAGTCAGCCCTTGACAGGTCAGTCAGACAAAAAATTAACAGAGAAATAAGGGAACCGAAGTTATGACTCAAATGGACGTAGCAGTCATCTATAAAGTATTTCATCCAAACATGAAAGAATATACCTTCTTCTCAGAACCTCATGAGACCTTCTCAAGAATTGGCAACATATTTGGTAACAAAACAAACCTAAAGAGATATAAAAAATTGAAATAACCCCATGTATCTTATCAGATCACTATGGCTTATAACTGGAATTCAGCAGCAACACTAATTCCGAAAAATTCACATACACATGGTAATTAAACAATCCTCACTTGAATCATCAATGGGACAAGGTAGAAATTAAAGACTTTTTACAATTCAATGAAAATAACCACACAACATACTCAAATTTATGGTACACAATGAAAGCAGTGATCAGAGGAAAGTTCATGGCCCTATATGCCTACAGAAAGAAGCTGGAAAAAAATCCCACACTAGTGAATTAACAGAACTTTTGAAAACTTTAGAACAAAAAGAAGCAAACTCACCYAAGAGAACTAGATGGCAGGAAATAATCAAATTGAGAGCTGAAATCAACAAAATAGGAACAAAGAAAACAATCCAAAGAATCAATGAGACAAAGAGTTGGTTCTTCGAGAATATCAACAAAATAGATAAACCTTTATCCAAACTAACCAAAAGGCAAAGAGAGAATATCCAAATTAACAAAATCAGAAATTAAAAGGGGGATATAGCAACAGACATGTAGAAAATCCAGAGAAACATCAGGCCATACTTAGAAAACCTTTATTTCACAAAATTGGAAAACTTAAAGGAAATGGACAACTTTCTGGATAAATACCATTTACCAAAATTAAATCAAGACAAGATAAGGAAATTAAATAGACCTGTAACTGCTAAAGAAATAGAAACAGTCATCAAAAGTCTCCCAACNAAAAAAAACCAACCCAGGACCAGATACTTTCAGCTCAGAATTCTATGAGATTTTCAAAGAAGAACTAATAACAATACTCCCCAAACTATTCCACACATTAGAAACAGAAGGAACAATGCCAAACTCTTTTTATGAGGCTACAATTACCCTGATACCCAAACCACAGAAAGACATTACTAAAAAAAAGAGTATTACATACCAATCTCATTCATCAACATTGATGTAAAAATACTAAATAAAGCACTAGCAAATAAAATCCAAGAACACATCAGAACCATCATCTACAATGATCAAGTCGACTTCATCCCAGAGATACAGGGATGGTCCAATATATAAAAATCTGTCAATGTAATGCACCATATAAACAAACTGGAAGATAAAAACTACATGATCATCTTATTAGATCCTGAAAAAGCTTTTGACGAAATACAGCATCCCCTCATGATAATGATCTTGGAGATAGCAGGGATACAAAGAACATACCTAAACAAAACAAAGGCAATATACAACAAGCCAACAGCTGATGTCAATATAAATGGAGATAAACTCACAATGATCCTACAGAAATAAGGAACAAGAAAAGATTGTCCACTATCTCCATATCTATTCAGTATAGTTTTTGAGGCCCTAGCTAGAGCAATAAGAGAGCCAAGGGAGATCAAGGAAATACAAATCAGAAGAGAAGAGGTCAAACACTCACTATTTGCTGATGATATGATAATTTACATAAGCGACCCCAAAAATTCTACCAAGGAACCTCTACAACTCATTAACACTTTCATTGATGTAGCAGGATACAAGAGTAGCTCAAAAAAATCAGTAGCCCTTCTTTACACAGATGATAAATGATGCCAGAAAGAAATCAGAGAAACATCACCCTTTACAATAGCCACAAACAGCGTAAAATGTCTTGGAGGAACTCTAATGAAACCAGTGTAAGACTTGTATGACAAGAACTTTAAATCATTAAAGAAAGCAATTAGAAAGACACCAGAAAGTGGAAAATATCTTCCATGCTCTTGGGTAGGCAAAATTAATATAGTAAAATTGGCAATCTTACCAAAAGCAATCTACAGACTCAATGAAAGGCCTATTGAAACCTCAGCAAAATTCCTCACAGACCTTAATAGAATAGTACTCAACTTCATATGTAAAAGCAAAAATCCCAGGATAGCCAAAACAATACTGTGCAATAAAAGAACTTTGGGAGGCATCACAATCCCTGACTTCAAACTCTATTACAGAGCTACAGTATTGAAAACAGCCTGGTAATTACATAAAAAAAAACATTAGTAACAATGGAACCTAACTAAAGACCTGAATATTAATCCATATACCTGTGAACACCTGATTTTTGACAAAGAAGAAAAAAATATAAAATAGAAAATAAAGCATATTTAACAAATGGTGCTGGCATAACTGTATATCAACATTTAGAATAATAAAATAGATCCACATCTATCACCATGCACAAAACTCAAGTCCAAATGTTCAAAGACTTTAAAATAAATCAGTCACATTGACCCTTATAGAAGAGAAAGTGAACTTGAATGAATTTGCACAGATCACTTCCTAAATATAACCCCCACAGCACAGACACTGAGAGAAACAATTAATAGATGGAAACTCCTGAAACTGAAAATCTTCTGTAAATGTCAACAAGACAAAATGACATCCTACAGACTGGGAAAAGATCTTCACCAACCCCACATCAGACAGAGGTCTGATCTCCAAAGTATACAAAGAACTCAAGAAATTGGTCAACAAAAGAACAAATAATCCAATAAAAAATAGAGTGCAGACCTAAACAGAGAGCTGTCAACAGAGGAATCTAAAATGATTGAAAGACACTAAGGAAATGCTCAACAGCCTTAGTCATCAGAGAGATGCATTTCAAAACAACTCTGAGATTCCATCTTACACTTCTAAGAATGGCCAAGATAAAAAAAAACACTGATAACAACTTGTGCTGGAGAGGCTGTGAGGTAAAAAGGAATACTCCTGCATTGCTGGTGGGAGTGCAATCTGGTAGAGACCCTTTGGTTATTAGAGTGCCAATTTCTCAGAAAATTAGGAAACAACCTTCCTCAAGACCTAGCAATACCACTTTTGGGTATATATGCAAAGGATGCTCAATCATGAGCAGAAAGACATGTGCTCAACTATGTTCATGGCAGCATTGTTTGTTATCGCCAGAACCTGGAAACAACCTAAATGCTCCTCCACTGAAGAGTGGATAAGGAAAATGTGGTACATTTACACAGTTGAGTACTATACAGCAGAAAAAAATACCGATATCTTGAAATTTGCAGGCAAATGGATGAAACTAGAAAACATCATATTGAGTGAGGTAACCCAGACTCAGAAAGGTAAATATCATATTCCCGCACTTATAAGTAGCTTTTAGAGATAAAGCAAAGAAAACTAGCCTACAATTCAAAATCCCAGAGAACTTAGACAGCAGAGACATAGAGGGATCGAATATACATGGGAAGTAGCAAAATAAAAGATCTCGAGTAAATTGGGAACATAGGGACCATGGGAGAGGGTAGAGGGGGAGGAGAGAAGAAGAGAGCAGAGAAAAAATGTAGAGATCAATAAAATTAATAAGAAAAAACAATAAAACAGACAAAGCCTCAAAGAGAAAAAAAATGTTACCCATGTTCCCCTTCCAGCACCCCACCTATATCCTGGAAGTAAGCCTAGTAACTCATTGGTTTCCCAGAGTGAGCTTTGGTGGAGTTTATCTTTGATCTGTCATTGGAACTGCAGAAGGATTTGAAGGAGCTTCTTATTACTCCCAGGGAAGAAATTCTCTAAGCACCATTAATCAATCACATTGGTGACAGTTGTAGAATTGCCTCAGCAGTATCTTTTTTTTTTTTTTTACCATTTCACATGAAGCAAACAAACAGCACAATCACTAGCATGGTAAAATGCTCTGAAGATAAAATAATGTGAAGGGCAATACACAGTTTCCCAGCATCCTCTCCTTCAAGAGTTCAGCTGGAAGGGTATTGTTGAAGTCTCTTCACAAGGCTTGACTAGAGGAGACCTGTATCAAAGCTTGTATGATTGTTGGCAGAATTTTAATTCTTGCTATATGAGAGAAGGCTACCTGCCCTTTTGGCTAGAGGCTTTCTTCAATTTTTTGTCACATGGGTTTCACTATAGGTTGGTTCACAACTTAAGTTGCTCCATCAAATCCTATTTATGGGAAATAATGCAATGATGTATCCAAGTTGCCTGTCATAAATAGTATGAAAACTAATGATGAAATAAAGGAAACAAAAAAGAGCACACCAGGTAAGGAAAGAGGCTGCTTCTAAAGGACAGTGTGCTTCTACACTGGGAGGGAAGAAGCTCAGGGGAGAGGATGCTTAAAGAAATTCATCTTCTGGCCTTTTTGAAAGAAATTTGGAGAACAATACTGTTATCTCTCGGGATGATAGTAAATGAGGGGACATGATGTGCACAGCCTGCACAATCTACATTCTGTTGGGAGGTATCTTCTGGAGGTTGAAGGTTCAAGGTTACACAGAGGCTACAGCTATACAACAAGGTAGTGTGTTCAGGTAGATCCAGTGCTGTTCAATAGCACTGCTGACTAGGAGACCTTTATACAGAGTCCAGGTATTTAATCAGAAGAAATTCTGAATCCAGCAAGGGTCTGATTCGGTGCAAGAACAAACAGAACTTTGGCTAAGCACAGGTGTTTTGATCCCTTTAATTTTTTTTCATCAATTCAAAATAGCACTACCCAGTGTAATCAACAATGTATTTTTGTGCTGAAATGCTACTAAATCTTTTTAAGAATTGTTGACAGCAAGTACTATATAACATAAAGTGTCTGTAAAAATACCTTGGTATTTTATTGAGTTCTTTATGAGTTCTCAAAATTGTATTCCAAAGAATGTTTACACATTCTGTTGAGAATTGTAGGTGAGGAGCTTTTCAAAAAGGTTTTGAGAAATGTTAATATACTCAGCATAAATGACAGTCATTCACTTGAAATGAATTAGAACACTTATTGAAATGAAGCTCTCTTTCTTGGTCCTTGATAAGTCTGTCTTCTTCCACTAAGAATTATTCCATGTTCAATCTTTCTGTGAATCCAGTGGTTGAGAATGTAAAGAAGAGTTCTGTTGACACCTATGCATGACTTAGCACATGATAGACACATTCATAACTCATGACTGCCTGCTCACACCTCTAGGTATTTCCTGTAGTGAAAGGGGAGCGGGCCTGCTTTTTGTCCCACCTGGCTAGCTTATACCCTGAAATAACAACACACAAATTGTATTCATTTAA